>JAAALK010000285.1:40896529-41039505 GCA_019279435.1 Zizania palustris | reverse complement strand
CAACAATTTTCAAAGATGTGCATAACAAAGAGTTTGCACTTTTTCTTGCTTGCTTGGTTCTCGAAGAACTACTCAAAAATTTTGCAAAAGAACACAACGAGGCTAGCGTTGCAAGTAGTGATACAAGGCGATTTTCAATCTAGCTAGTGGCTTGCGATGCGAACAGAAAAAAAACAATGCGGCGGTAACACGACACTGACGCAAAACCGATCTCAAGGAAAAGGCTCTCGCCACAACAAAAGACTCAAGAACACAACTCTAAACCAACAACAAGACTCGAACAAGGACTCAAACTCAACAAGAAAACTGAAATCAATCCGGCGAAAAGGCTCAAGAGGGTTTGGATAATAGCGGAACAAAATAATATAGAACAACGAAGTATTTTATGTGGCCTTTTCTAGACACTGGGAAAAGAGAAATACACGGATAGATTGATACCTAATAGGCACATTTGCTCTGATACCACTTGATTAGCACGGGAACGTGCAAATGGTTGGCCCGATCTTCCGATAGGTACGATTGAGGCGACGAGTGGACATTGACGATTTAAGGCTTCCGATCAGGGACCGAAACCTTGAAATCACCCACCCTCTTGTCTAGTCGTTATAAACCGCACTTCACGTAGTCGACCTCAGCACAAGGTTTTGATCCTACAAATCAATCATAGAACTTTTCAAGGACAAGGTGCCACGCCCCGATTTAATAAATCAGGACTTTTATTTAAATTCCAAATAAAATCAATAAACCAAGACGTTCATCATGCGACCACGTACAAATACGAGCAATCATTCATTGTTCGTAGACCGTATTAATACCAAGTGTATAAAGGAGAAGAGAAACTAATAAATCAAAGGGTCCTAGATGAACGCCTCCTTCCAGTCTCGCCTTGACTGGGTCGCTACTCCAGACCTTCATCCTCCTCGTAGTAGACGGGCTCTGATGGTGTAAGTCAATGAGGTGAGTAAATGTACTTAGCAAGCCACCGAATGCAAATATATGCAAGATAATAACAAGGGAGATAGTGGCTAATTTTGCGGAAGAGCATAATTCTGTGAAGCAATTAAATGTGAGCAATTTATTAGTACTGAAACATAAACATGTGTATGCATCATCATCTTCTAACTCGAGGGTACAGTCAGCCCCACCTCGCTCAATAGTCCTTACATGCCATGAATAACTCAACCATTCACACAATAGTAAACTAACTGCGAGTAGTCACACAACCCTCCCTTGACCGTGGGCTCGGCTTTTCAAAAAGATTAAATACTCTGATCAGAGATGTACCACTGTACCCACAAGGAACACACTCACCACTTACACCAAAGTGTAACGAGATGACCCATACCACGGGAACTCATGCCAAAACCTTCCATATGGTCCTCCTCGACCCGACAGCACCCTCTTATGGGTTTCGTGTCGTGTCTAGACGTGTTGAGCCTCACCATACCCCCCATTGAGCCACGTCGGTACAAGTCACCCGCAGGTTGCCCCTTGCCCCTCCACTATGGTGCATCGAGTCGGATTGTTCCATACTTCAAGTTAGGACTTACCCATTAGACTTTTGGTTGGTACGGAAGTGCTTTGCACCCGGAACCCACCATACTTATAACATAGCCAACTCCAACAGAGTCCAGAGAGAGAATAACAGGGAAATTCACATAACAGAATCCAGCTATCTACGACTCATTCTTTTTATCCTATAGCAGTTGTGCCGGTACAGTGGGCACTAGCTAATACTTGTATAGTAGAGTGACAAGCAGTTAAGGCTCAATAAGCATTTGGGTTTGCACACAAGGACGGGGATCTAATACATATAAGTGTAGGGCTTGAGTTTTGACTAATGCAATATTATCCTATGAGTTATAGAGATAATTTATTAAAACATGGGCTCAATGATGATCAACTATTTCCATAGGAGTGGGTCGATAACTTGCCTTGATCCGCGAATGGTGAAGGTGGAACCTCGGGATAGAACTCCGGATCTTCGACGACGTCGTAGTCTTCTCGATACGGAAAAGTAAACAAAACATTCAATAAATAATCCAAAACAAATCAACCATACCAACATACATTTTTGTTGGATTTAAGTAAAGGAGATAGAGTCTTCAAATTTTAGGGAATTGCTACTTAAATATTTAAGGATTGATTTCTAATGAGATTTCTGAATTTTATGACTTGATGTTAATTATTTTTCCTAGGGGTTTTATTTTCCCTTTTTAGAGATGAAGTAAAAAGGTATAAAATACCCTTATTATTTTTATTGTAGTAAAAATAGTGAACTTAAGTTGTTAGGCCTTCTGAAGTTATAATATAAGTTTTCATGAGGATTCTCATAAAGTGTTGCATTTCTATTAATTATTCATCCTAAAGGACTTTAGAAATGTTATTTAATAAAATGTCATGGTCAAAATGGACATTCCATTTTTATTGTATTAAAAACAGTGAAATGGAGCCAATATATCTTCTTAAATTAATTTATAAATTTCTAAGGGTTTTTCTGAATTATTTAATTGAAATATTAATTAAATCCTATAGGGGACTTTTCTTTATTATTTAATAGTTTATGCGCAAATAAACATATTGTTCTATTGCATAAAAGTGTAGAGAATAAAAGACAAATTTTCCAGAATTGAGATGGTCAAATTTGGAGTTAATTTGAGCAAGATATGAATTTTGAAGTTTAAACTATTTTCTGGAATTTTATTTAATCCAGAAAAAGGCGTGGGTCCACGGTGAGCCAGGTCCACCATGTACCCGCGCACTGTGCGCGTGAGCCGGTTCAATCTGGACCGTCCGATCCAGATCGGGCGGACAGATGCGAGGCGGGGCACTTAAGTCACAGCGGACGGCTGTGATTAAAGAAATCTAACTGGTACGCTTGGACGCACGAGATTAAATCTGGATTTTAAATAGTGATCGATGGCTCTGATTAAATGGTACCAGTTCGGTTTAGATCAAGGGCCAGGATTAAATCCCACGAGGATTTAATCTGGGCCGTCAGATCAAAATCGTGTGGTCCACGAGGGATCCGGCACAGCACGCTTAGAAGGGGCTGGTTACCCCTTCTTCTCCGGCTCCGGCGATGCTACTGCGGCGGATTCCCGGCGAGGGCAAGGTACTATGAAGCGGCTGGGGTCAAAAATGGAAAGGTGTGCATACGGGGAACCCAGGCTTACTGGCGGCGACGACGTTGGAGTATTGGAGGTGGTCGGTGTCGAGGAGAGGGCGGCGGTGCCCTTCGGGATCAACGGCAGCGATGGGTTCCAGGGGTCTTCACAGCCAACCAAGGCGAGGCCGGGTAGAGGGCGGGGAGGCGGTCCTATCGGTGGCGATGGCGAGGGCGGTGGTGGCTTGGAGCGCCGGCGATGGGCTACCGGAGGGAAAACAGGGGGAAAACCCTAGAAAGGGGGTGGCGGCCGTCGGGATTGCGACGACTAGGCTCTGGCGTGTGGTCGGGTTGCGGTGAGGGTGGGAGGCCTTTTATAGGGCTCGCCGACGTCAAACCAGAAGGAACACGGAGAAATCCCGTGATCTCCAGCGAGCTTACCAAACATGCGATCACCGGCCATCTAAGGCGAAAACGCGTGGGAATAGGGGAAGGGGATCGCTGGGGGGGGGAAAGGATTCTGGGGTCGGTTTTGTGAAATGCGGTGGCCGCGGTGAACAAATGGCAGGGGGCAATCGGGATGGAAGGGGGAGATCCCTTCCATCGGAGAAGAAAGGCCTGACAGGTGGCCCCCACCTGTCAGCGGCTGCGAGCGAGGGAAGAGGCTGACGAGCGGGCCATGCTTGGCAGCGGGAGGAGGGAGCGCGAGAGGCTGCCAAGTGGGCCAGAGCGAGGCGGGGGCGTGAGGGAGGGCTTCGGCGCCGACCAATGGGCCATTCTTGACAGCGACCGAGGGGGCGCGGGCGGGGACTTACGGGTGGGCCCGCTGGGTCATGTCGCGCGGAGAGATGGGACGGGGCGCGACAGGGCGGCCCCACCTGTCAGTTGCTGAGGTGGAGGGATTGGGCCGGACTGGAGGGAATTCAGGGTTGCGGCCCAATAGGATTAAAAATGAATTTTCAATTTAAAATAATTCTAGAAAATATTATTTATTTAAGGCTCGAAGCACTGTTGCTAAAATTTTGTAAAAATTCTCAAAAATATTTCTTGGCTTCTGGATTCCATCATAAATTTTTCAGCTATAGATTTGAAATATTTCTTCCTGATTTGCTTTAATTGGGTTCTTTTAGCCTTTTCTTTAATTTAATAAATCATTTATTCCAGAAAATTTATTTCCCTCATTTTTATTTATTTTAATTATGGGGTTGTTACAATCCTATCCCCCTTACAAAGAATCTCGTCCTCGAGATTCGAAGTGAACCTCGGGAAAACTAAGGGACGGGGCTCTACTGTCGCTCTGGATTAGGAGAAGATGCTACATCAGAAATAGGCAAAGTGATTTTCAGAACATGGTTGGTTGGGATCAAATTGGAAAGGCCTTCTGTTGTATCTTGGTTTGCTTGAGCGGAGTTGTGGTGATTAGGGTACATCCCTGATGGGGGACTTGTCCCGTCTTCCGCTAGGTAAAGGATAAACTTGGGTTGGTGGAGAATCTCGACGTTGGCGATCCAAGGCTCCGGTCCGGCGGATCAAAACCTTGCAATCGTTACACCACTGTCTCCGCTGGTTATCAACCACGCAGAACGCGATTGACCTCGCCACGAAGGCTAATTCCTGCAAGCGAACCCAAGAATACAAGCAAGAACAAGAAAGATACAAGTCGAATGCCAAATCACAGACAAACGATGATAAGGTGAGGTTCAACAAATGCCAATGCAGCAGCCATCGGTCCGGTGCAAGAGGCGAGATCAAAACCACAAGTGTAGTGAAACAAAGAAAAACCTAACCCTAAAGGCGGATGGAGTGAGTTATATAGGGCGTGGGCAGCCTGTGGAAGGTGAACAGACTCAGTAGAAGGTGAACAGACTCAGTAGAAGGTGAATAGACTCAGACTATGGCCCAACACGGCCCAGTTCTGTCACGCAGGACAGTTTAATCACACAGAACGACTCGAGACTCCAAATGAGGTTATACCAACGGCAAACGATCCTTCTTCCTCCTCAGCTTTCCAAAAAGTCAAAGAACGCGCCAATCGGACTTCGTATGAGGAAGTTATGCCCATTTTGGTGCAGGGTGGTCGATGTAGTCCGAACCAGCGAAATCTTGACTTCAAAACATCCGTGCGACTACGTCTTCAACTCCAACTTCTATTCCATCTCCCATGTTCCTAAGCAACAAAATATCACTAGTATTCAGTAGCATCCCGTCCAAACAAATATTAACATAGTTGCTAAGGAAAGAATTAACCTCATGGTTCAAGCGACGGGCACGGCCGCGTGTGATTGGTCCTAGTAATTGAATTGTAGTGGAGGCTCCATGTGTGTATCATGTGAAGTGAAGTCCTCATCATCCTCCCCCTCTTGAATTGGAGTCGTCCTCGACTCAAGCTCATCGTCAGCTCCCAAATAGGGTTTTAAATCATCAGCACGGGGCATCAATTTAAACTTTCTCAAATCAGAAAACGATCCTTGCGCAAGTACAACCAAACAAGATCTCCGGTTTGAAAAACATCTTCTTTCTTCCTTTATTGTCTTTTGAGCAAAATAACGTGCCTTCTTTTCTATAACTTCCTTGGTCTTCAGATGCAAAGCTTTCACAAACTCTGCACGCTTAGTTGCCTCTATGTTTGCTCTCTCTTGAAAAGGAAGTGGCAGCAAATCAAGTGGTGTGATTGGCTTAAAACCATACACCACTTCAGACGGGCACAATTGTGGTTGAGTGAACAGCTCTATTGTATGCAAATTCAACATGTGGAAGACAGTCTCCCATTCTTTCAAGTTCTTTAATCATTGTTCGCAGCAACATGGAGAGTGTACGGTTTACCCCTCTGTTTGACCATCGGTTTGCGGGTGACAAGTTGTTGAAAACAGCAATTTTGTGCCAAGCTTGGCCCACATTGTCTTCCAAAAGTAACTCATAACTTCACATCATGATCTGAAACAATGGCTCTAGGCATCCCGTGCAATCTCACAATTTCCCTAAAAAATAAATCAGCAATATGTGAAGCATCGTTGGTCTTGTGACAGGGAATAAAGTGTGCCATTTTAGAAAACCGATCCACTCTTACAAATATGGAGTCTCTCCCCCTTTGTCCTAGGCAATCCCACAATAAAGTCCATGCTAATATCTTCCCAAGGTGCACTAGAAACAGGAAGGAGTATACAAACCATATGGGTTAAGTTTGGAGATTTATGTCATTGGCACAACGCTGCACAAATCGTTCAACATCTCTCCGCATCTTGAGCCAATAAAAGTTATTGGACAACAGGGCCAAAGTCTTTTCTCTCCCAAAATGCTCCATTAATCCACCGCCATGTGATTCCTGCAACAACAGCAAACGTACGGACGAATCTGGAAACATAGCTTGTTAGCATGGGACAAGAAACCGTCATAAACATGAAATTTTTCCAGCCTTTTCCATCATTATATTTAGTGTATGTTCAGCAAATTCTTTATCTACAACATACAATCTTTCAAACTTTCCAAATCTGGAACGTTGATATCAAGTTGAGATAAAAGAACAATCCTACGAGACAATGCATCAGCAACCACATTTTCTTTGCCATTCTTGTATTTCACAATGTATGGGAAAGATTCAATAATTCAACCCATTTAAGATGTCTACGGTTCAGTTTAGCTTGCCCTCTCAAATATTTTAGTGCTTCTTGATCAGAATGTATAAAAAACTCCTTAGGCAAAAGGTAATGTTGCCAAGTTTCAAGCACACGCACTAAGGCATATAATTCCTTATCATAGGTAGAATAATTCAATTGTGGACCATGCAATTTCTCACTAGAATATGTCACGGTTTACCTCCTTGTAGCAGCACACCTCCTATTCCAACACCACTAATCACATTCTAACTCAACAGGCTTACTGAAGTGGTAGCTGAAGTAGAGGTGCACGTGTAAGGCGATCCTTGAGTGTGGCAAGAGATTGTTCTTGTGCTGGCTCCCAAAGTAGAAGTAACTCCCTTCTTGGTCACTCAGGTAAAGGACCGGCTATGGTGCTGAAATCTTTCACAAAACGCTGGTAGAAAACCTGCAAGACCAAGAAAACTACGTACTGCAAGGTTAGTTTTTAGTTGCCTGCATGACACGTCCTCAAAAAATCAAATAAAGTCTAAAAAAGACAAGACTTGTCATGTTGTTACGATATGATCGAGACTTTGTAGCGCGGTGGTGCGGGGGCTCGCTTGACACATCATGTTGTATTTGAAAGCAAGTAAATAACACAAGTCCAGGCTGGGGAAACCAGCTTACACATCGAAACGCACTACTGGTCAAACCCAAAAGAAAGATATGGTTTGGAGCTTCTTCTTTCTTCCTCGGCCACAAACCCAACCTATTTCTGGTTAAACAAATTAAAAAGCCTCAACTTGCCAATCCTCAACCAACTCGGCATCATCAGGCAGTCTGAACTGCTCTCCATGTTCTTGAACAAGAAAATACACGCGGCGGCGATAGTGAGAACAACTTATCAATGATTTGAATTGGATGATAAAATATAAAATTTGCATAAAAAGAGGAAGGCGGGCGGCGACGGGCGGAAGGGCAGCGGCGACGTGCTCTGAGACGTCGATGGCGGCGACTGGAGGAGGGGGGCATATATATTGCTTCGTTTTTACAAACTTTACAAGGAACAATATATTGCCTCTTCACTCTGACGGGAAGCATATTGTGCGGCAGCTTCAGTAAATTCAGTTACTCTGTTAAAATATGCCACCACATCTCCGTCGTTGGACGAGTACATCCAGGACCTATGCTCCATATAAATATATATTATTTGAAAAAATATCTATAATTCATTATTGTTAATTTAGTAATTTACAAATTGAAAATATATTGATTTATTATCGCTCATAACAACATTAATTAAAAATGCTTAATTCAAAACTATGTATTAAGCAGAGAAAAATTATTAAATAAATAACTATATTGGTTTCTCTCTCTCCAAACAACATAACTCTAGATCTATAATCATAAATCAAATTAAAGAAGAGATTAAAATTGATGTAAATAAATATACAAGTGATGAATATTGTGAGGAGGGTCATATTTGTTCATTTGGGAGAAGGATACACTGTTATGAAAGATTATTTGAAAATTTCTATTCACAAACCCTAAATTAGTAAAACGCTAATAACTCATTGTATACATGGATTATAATACAAAATAAATGTGCAGATCAGCATGGATTTACCTCCTAGAATGAAATCCTTCAAAAGAAACGAAAACAAAGCCTCCCCCTTCTTTATCTAGATTTTTGTCACCATTGGACGACAAAATGAAATGCGAACTCCGGTAGAGCTCGGGAGGAAGAAGCTGCGCATTTATAGCTAGAATAGTAGTGGCGGTCACAAGTTATGTCAATCATTACTTTAGTGGCGGCCATCTTAGCAGCGGCGGGCAGCACCAGCGCCCGACACTACTATTGGTAAATTAGTGGCGGTCCGGCTGACTTCAGCACCGACCGCCACTACTTTACCAATAGTAGTGGCGGGCGTGGTGCTGCCGTCAGCACCAGCAACTCTAGTGGCGGGCAATCTAATGGCCCGCCACTACAGTGGAAAACTCCAATGCCACTATAGTAGCGATTTTGTAGTAGTGAACAACCGCACATCTTGGCTAGCAGATTGAGGAGTTGAAGAAGGACCTGGAGGAGGTCGCCCCCCTTCCGCCCCACAAGCGGAAATCACCCCGGATCCCCACAGTGAGGCCCAAGAGGATCTCCCGCAGCGCACCTCCCGCTGGACCCTCCAGCTCCACCACCCCGACCATCTCCGCTGAGCACGAGTGGTCGAGTCATCCCCCGAGCTACCTTAGACGTAGTTTGTTACGGTTGATTGTTTTCTTTTGACTG
Source organism: Zizania palustris (assembly GCA_019279435.1). Classification (NCBI taxonomy): domain Eukaryota; kingdom Viridiplantae; phylum Streptophyta; class Magnoliopsida; order Poales; family Poaceae; genus Zizania; species Zizania palustris. Next base: position 41,030,537 of record JAAALK010000285.1, on the reverse strand, counting down.
TTTTGGATTGTATTGCCACTCATGCCAAATATAAGGCATGGTTGGAGATTAAATAAAAGAAAATAAATGTAATCGTAAGGATAACACCATTTTTGAAATAAAACATAGTATCATTTCCCCTAAGAGAGTGTTTGTCTATTTTGGAAACTTAGGATGACTAACACCTAGTGATGAGGACATCACTTCGCCTGATACACACATGGAGCCTCCACCTACAATTCAACTACAGGACCAATCACACGCGCCCGTGCCCGTCGCTTGAACCATGAGGTTAATTCTTTCCTTAGCAACTTTGATTATATTTGTTTGGACGGGATGCTACTCTGAATTATAGTGATATTTTGTTGCTTAGGAACATGGGAGATGGAATAGAAGAGTTGGAGGTTGAAGACGAAGTCGCACGGATGATTTGAAGTCAAGAACTCGCTGGTTCGGACTACATCGACCACCTTGCACCAAAATGGGCATAACTTCCTTATACGAAGTCGATTGGTGCGTTCTTGAACTTTTTGGAAAGCTAAGGAGAAGACGGATCTTTTGCCGTTGGTTTCGTATCATTTGGAGTGTCGAGTCGATCTGTGTGATAAAACAGTCCTGCATGACAGAACTGGGCCGTGTTGGCCCATAATCCAAGTCTGTACATCTTCTAGCCCACAGCCCAAGTCTGTTCACCTTCCACAGGCTGCCCACGCCCTATATATTCACTCCCGCGCCGTTTAGGGTTAGGTTTTGCTTTGTTTGCATCTACACTTGATGTTTAGATCCCGCCTCTTGCACCGGACCGATTGGCTGCTGCATTGGCGCTTGTGAAATCTCACCTTATCATGTTTTGTCAGTGTTTTGGCATTCGACTTGTATCCTTCCTGTTCTTGCTTTTGTTCTTGGGTTCGCTTGCAGGAATTAGCCTTCGTGGCGAGGTCAATCGCGTTCTGCGTGGTTGATAACCAACGGAGACAGTGGTGTAACGATTGCAAGGTTTTTGATCCGCCGGACCGGAGGCCTTGGATCGCCAACGTCGAGATTCTCCACCAACCCAAGTTTATCCTTTACCTAGCGGAAGATCGGGACCAATCCCCCTCACCTAGGGCTCGATGCTCCCCAGAACGGAGGCGACAACGGCAACTTGCCCCAATGGGGAGCGACTGGGCAGAGGCAAGCCCAGTCGCCAACCACCCCACGTTGGCCGAGATGATGGCCAACAAAATCAGTTGGTAGATGCGCTGTTGAGCCAGATGCAACAGCAGCAGAATCAATGCAAGAGCAGTACGCTCAGTTCTCCACCTCCCCAGCAGCAGCTGGGAGACACCTCGCCCCGCCACTCCCACTCCTACACCTGCCTCTCAGTTCTCAGAGTTTCTCCGAGTACGCCCTCCCACGTTTCTCCACCACCACGAACCCCATGGAGGGGGGGTGACTGGCTGAGAACAATTGGAAGAAGTTGGACCTCCTGACTTGCATCGAGCAGGAGAGGGTAGCCTTCGCTGCCCACCAACTCCAGGTTCATGCCACGGAATGGTGGGACAACTTGCGCGAGACTCTGCACGAGGGACACGTCCACACTTGGGCTGAGTTCTCCGCCGCATTCCGCGCGGCCCATGTCCCCGATGGCATCATCGCCCAGAAAGCAGCAAGAATTTAGGGACCTACAACAAGGAAGCCGGTCCATGACAGATATCTCTGCATGAGTTCAACTGGCTGGCCGCTATGCCCTGAGGAAGTCCGTAATGATACGGCCAGGCAGTCTAAGTTCCTCCGGGGGCTGAAGGATGAGCTTTCCCTTCAGTTGGTCTACGGAGACTACGCCAACTTTCAGAAGATGGTGAATAAGGCAATCATTCAGGAGACCCGAGCAGAACAAGGGTCGACCTGAAGAAGAAAAGAATGATCGCTTTCCGCCAGAACCAAGTCATGGCGCAAAGGCCCCACTATGCACCTCCCCCATCGGCAGCCCAATATCATCTGCTCCCGGTGTACAGTCCAGCGCAACCCACCACCAACACTGGAGCAGGACATCCCCGCCCCGCTCCCACCACACCAGCTGCTCCACCCGCCCCCTGCCAAGAAAGCATAGGTCCTACGAGACAAGCACGGTAAGCCCGTGATCTGCTTCAACTACCGCCAGGAAGGGCATTACTCCCACCAGTGCCCCCACCCCAAGCATGCACAAGGAGTCGCGACTAACCCTGTCGTCCTTGCCCGTCTCAACCATTCTACGCCGAGAAGCCCAGGCTGCACCCGGAGATCGTCATGTGTAAGTTCATAGTTCATTCGGCCCCAGCAATGGTTTTATTGATACTGGAGCTACGCACTCCTTATATCAACAACTTTTGTGGAGAAGAATAATCTGAACATATGTGAATAGCAAGGCTAGTATTAATAGCCACCCCTGGCAAAAAAACCAAAGCCCATTCCTATAATCCAAGGGTATGAGTAGATATCCAAGCACCATATCTGGGCCGATCCATCCATAATAGAATGCCAAGGATTGGATCCATCTTAGGAATGGCTTGGCTCAACAAACACCCAGGTGTGATAAGATGTGCCCGGAGGCAAGTAACTGTGACCAGTGAAGAAGGGACTGTGGTCACGTTCCAGATGCCAAGCTAGAAGTCCGGAAGACCTCGGCTACACCAGATTACTTTGGAGGAGATACCAGTGGTCTGCCGAGTACCCGGACGTATTTCCGGAGGATTTACCAGTGATGCCACCCAAGAGGGGACATGAGTTCTGGATTGATCTAATACCAGAACCACTCCCATCTACAAGCGACCATACCAGATGGCCGCCAATGAGCTAGCTGAGATGAAGTAGCAACTTGAAGCTCTTGAGAACAAAGGTTACATCAGACATAGCACATCCCCATGGGGAGCCCCGATCATCTTCGTTGAGAAGAAGAAGGACAAGGCCAAGAGTATGTGCGTGGATTATCGAGCCCTGAATGAGGTGACCCTCAAGAACATGTACCAACTACCCAGGATCGACGATCTATTGATCAGCTGAAAGGAGCCACGGTATTCTCCAAAATCGACTACTGTCTAGTTACCATCAGCTGAGAGTTCGAGAGGAGGAACATACCCAAGACGGCATCCACTTATATGCCAAGTACAACAAGTGCAAATTTTGGACGGCGGGAAGTGAAGTTCCTTGGACACATTCATCTTGCGTAGGGGATCGCAGTGGACCCTGCCACCGTAGGAGCAGTTATGGATTGGCTGCCACCCACCAACGTATCAGAGATACGAAGTTTTCTTGGGTTGGCAGGATACTATCGTCGGTTTATCGAGAATTTTTGCCAAGATCGCCAAGCCTATGACCAAGTTATTGCAGAAGGGAGGAGAAGTTTGAATGGACTCCGAATGCGAGGAATGTTTTCGCACCCTCAAGACTCGGCTAGTGTCAGCAAACCATTCTGACCCTACCAGATATAAGGAAGGACTTCCATGTCTATTGCGACGCATCCCGCTAGGGATGGGATGTGTTCTATGCAAGATGGAAAGGTAGTTTCATACGCCTCGAGTCGGTTAGATACCTCATGAGCTAAACTACCTATCATGGACTTGGAATTGGCCGCTGTGGTGCACGCCCTAAAATATGGAGGCATTATTTTGGTCGGAAACTGCTGCGAAGTCTTTACGGATCCCAAGAGTTTGAAGTATATCTTCACGCAGCCGGATCTCAACCTTAGGCAAAGGCGATGGTTGGAATTAATAAAGGACTACGACTTAGGTATTCACTACCATCCCGGCAAAGCAAACGTGGTAGCTGATGCATTAAGTCGTAAAAGATACTGCATCGCCATCGTGATTTAGGATCATGCACCTTTGTTATATAAGGAGAAGAAAAAGTTAAATCTCGGGTTAACCACGGGAGCATACCTAGCCACCCTTGAAAACCCGACCAGTCCTGGTTCGAGCAGATCTGAGAAGCTCAGTTAGAAGACCCGGAATATAGCCGCATTAGAAAAACATGAGAGCAGTGCGAGGGCCCAGGATTTTTTAGAGGACGAGAATGGCACCATTTGGTTTGGAACCAGGATCTGTGTGCCCAATAAACCAGAGATAAAAACCCTTATTCTAAGGGAGGCCAATGATACTCTGTACTCCATCCATCCCAGAAGCTACCAAGATGTACCAGGATCGAAGGAACGTTATTGGTGGGTTAGCATGAAGGAGATTGCTCAGTTTGTCGCAGAATGTGGCACCTGTCGATGAGTAAAAGCAGAACATCAGAGATCCGCAGGACTGTTACAACCACTTAAAGTGCCTGAATGGAAATGGGAAGAGATCGGTATGGACTTCATCACCGGACTACCAAAACCCAACTTGGATAAGATTCCATATGGGTAATCATTGACCGGCTAACCAAAGTAGGCTCACTTTTATAGCCGTCAAGACGACCTTCAGTGGGCCCTACACTAGCAGAGTTATATATGGCCCGCATCGTGTGCCTTCATGGAGTGGCCAAGAAGATAGTCTCCGATAGAGGGAGTCAGTTTATGTCTCGATTCTAGAAAAACCTTAAAGAGGAGATGGGAACGAGACTAAACTTCAGCACCGCATATCACCCTGAGATAGATGGACAAACTGAAAGGGTGAATCAGATACTAGAGGATATTCTTCGGGCATGCGTCTTGGATTTTGGAGGAACTTGCGATAAGAGTTTACTGTACGCCGAGTTTTCGTACAACAACAGTTATCAAGCCAACCTTCAGATGTCCCCGTTTGAAGCTCTATATGGACGTAAGTGTAGGACGCCTCTACTTTGGGATCAAACCGGCGAATCCCAAGTGTTTGGAACAGATATCCTTTGGGAAGATGAAGAGAAGGTACAGATTATCAGAGACCGACTCAAGACAGCCCAATCTTGATAGAAGAGTTATGCGGACAATCATCGTCGAGATTTAGCCTTTGAAGAGGTAGACCATGTATACCTCCGAGTCACTCCTCTCCGTGGCACTCAACGGTTTAACATGAGAGGAAAATTGGCACCTCGGTATGTTGGACCCTTTCCCATTGTTCGGCGCCAAGGCGAAGTCGCTTATTAGTTTGAACTACCATCCTTATTGGCTGGGGTACATACGTATTCCATGTGTCCCCTAAGAAGTTCCTCCGAGTCCCAACAGAGCAGGTAGACCTTCAGCAGTTGGACATTCAAGAAGACCTGAACCCTATGTGGAAAGCCCATCAAGATCTTGGAAGTCAAAGAAAGGACCACCAGAAGTCGCGTCATCCGCTTCTGTTAAGGTTCAATGGAGCAATCATCCCATAGAGGAAGCTACATGGGAAAAGGAGGAAGAAACTCAAGGCACAACATCCATAGCTATTCGAGGATTGATCCGAATCTAGAGGACGAGATTTCTCTGTAAGGGGGCTAGGATTGTAACATCCCAAGATTTAAAATAAATAAAATAAAGGAAATATATTATTCAAAGAATTTCTAGAATTATTTATTAAAGAAAATCCTAAAAGAGCCCTATTAAAGCCAAACAGGGAGAAATATTCAGAATTTGGACTTGGAAAATTTATGGAATAATCTAGAGGCCAAGACATAATTTTAGGAATTTTTACAAATTTTATCATAGTGGATCAACCCTTAAACAAATAAATGAATTACTGGAATTATTTAAGTCGGAAAAGTATTTTAATTCTTAATGGGCCTCAACCTTCAATTCGCCTCAGTCCGGCCCAGCCCAGCACCCTGCCACTGACATGTGGGACCCGCCAGTCGGCACGCTCCCCCTTCTCCTCTCCATGCCCGCGTCACCCTGGCCCGCCTGTCAGTCTCTCTAGTCGTGCTTCGGCCACTGACCGACCTGGCCCACGTGTCGGTGCCTCACCTTTCGCCCTCGCTCACGATAGGTGGGGGGCACTTTCGGGATCATCTTCCCCGATGGAAAGGTGATCCCCTTTCCATCGCCGGCGAGCCCCAACTTTCCAAATCCACCGCCCCGTGCCCGATCTCGCCAAATTAGCCGCTGGATCGCCTTATCGGACCACCAGGGATCACCTTCCACCCGAGACCACGGTTTTTCGCCATACATAGTAGGAACCCGAGCCTAAGGAAAGTTCACCGGCGGGGGAAAAATGGAAACCCCGGTTCCCTTCCGTTTAAACGCCGGCGAACCCCTATAAGAACCCCCTCTGCTCGCCGACCTCTACCCACGCCATCGTAGCTGAGCTTGAGTGAAACCAGAACGCCCCCACTCCATTTTCGGTTCCCTCTCTTGCTCCACCTCCGGCCGCCATTCGTCATTGACACAAGCTACCTCGGACCACGCCGCTACCACAGTCGGGTCCATAATCAACCACCCGACCTCGGCCATGCCTCCGTTGGCCGAGAAGAACGCCGGATCACCGTCGCCGTCGAGCACCCGAAGGTCCTCCCCGTCTACCCTTCGCCGCCGGTCACCGTCGGACGCCCATCGTCACTGCCGCAGGTACGGTTGGAAATGCCGTCGTCTCCTCTATCCATATTCGCCTAGATCTATGGCCTAGCCCCGTCGCCGGCGCTGGCGCCACCGCACCCGAGCCCCCCACCGGAGCCAAGAACGAAGGTGGTACATGCCCCTTAACTCGTGCGTGCCGGATAAGCTCTCAGCCATCCGATCCACGGTGGAGGCTTAGATTATATCCCGCACGAGTTTAATCTAGGACATCCATCTGGTCAAAGCGGTATCGAGGCCTCTCTGCCGTCGATCGCTGCTTAAACCCCTGAGTGATCTCGTGCATCCACGTCATACCGGTTCGCACGATTTAATCTCAGCCGTCCATTTTCATAAGTCTCCCACCTCGCGCCTGATCGCCGGATCCAGATCCAACGGCTCAGGGCGATCGGGTCCACACACACAGTACAGCGGTTCACCGTGGGCCTGGCTCACCGTGGACTAAAACTCATTTTCTGTTTAAATAAAATTCCAGAAAATGATTTAAACTTCCAAAATTCATAACTTTCTAATTTTAACTCCAATTTCACCATTCAAATTTTGTTAAATTCAGAATTTTATTCTCTACACATTAATGCCATAAAAAAGTATGTCCCTATTGCCCAATATAATCTTATTAATCAAATAAATAAAAACCCCTTAGGGATAAAATTGGTAATCCGTAAAATAAATTGGGAAAAACCTTAAAATCTAATATTTAATGTTTTTCAACATAACTTCAGAATAATAAAATTTTATTTCACATATTAAAACCCCAAATACCTGTATACTTATTATTTTGTGAGATTTGGTTTGTTTATGAAATGTATGTTTACTTTTTCCGTATCAAGAAGACTACGAGTTCATCGAGGAGCCGGAGTTTTACCTCGAGGTTCCACCTTCACCATTTGCTGATCAAGGCAAGTCACAACCCCCATTTTTGATCATCATTGAGCCCATGTTTTAATAAATTATCGCTATAACTCATAGGATAATATTGCATTAGTCTAATCTCAAGCCCTACATTTATATTTATTAGATCCTCGTCCTTGTGTGCAAACCCAAGCCATGCTTATTGAGCCAACACTCCTTGTCGCTCTACAAATATTATATTATCTAGTGTCCAATGTACCGACACAACTGCTATAGGATAAAAAGAATGAGTCGTGGATAAATGGATTCTACTATATGTATTTCCCCGTTATTCTCTTCTCTGGACTCTGTTGGAGTTGGCTATGTTATAAGTATGGTGGGTTCTGGGTGCAAGCTAGGGCATTGATTGGTTGCACCCGGGGCACTATAAGACCGGTCTGTGAGATCTGTTGCAAAGCACTTCCGTACTAACCACAAGTCTAATGGGTAGCCTTAACTGAAAGTATGGAACAATCCGACTCGATGCGCCATAGTGGAGGGGGAAAGGGGCAACCTGCGGGTGACTTGTACCGACGTGGCTCAAGGGGGGGTATGGTGTGGCTCGACGCGTCGGGGTACCATATGAAACCCATAAAAGGGTGTTGTCGGGTCGAGGAGGACCATATGGAAGGTTTTGGCACGAGTTCCCATGGTATGGGTCATCTCGTTACACTTTGGTGTAAGTGATGAGTGTGTGCCTTGTGGGTACAGTGGTACACCTCTGATCAGAGTATTAATCTGTTCGAAAAGCTGAGCCCACGGTCAAGGGCGGGTTGTGTGACTACTCGCAGTTAGTTTACTATTGTTTGAATGGTTGAGTTATTCATGGCGTGTAAGGACTGTTGAGCGAGGGTGGGCTGACTGTACCCCTTGAGTTAGAAGATGATGATGCATACACATGTTTATATTTCAGTACTAATAAATTGATCACATTTAATTGCTTTACAAATTATGCTCTTTCACAAAATTAGCCACTATCTCCTTGTTATACTCTTCATTATATTTGCATCCGGTGGCTTGCTTAGTACATTTGTACTCACCCCTATTGACTTACACCACCAGAGCCCGTCTACTACGAGGAGGATGAAGTTCTAGAGTAGTGACCCAGTCAAGGCGAGACTGGAATGAGGTGTTCATCTAGGACCCTTTGTTTTATTAGTTTCTCTTCATCTTTATTCACTTTTGTACTGATACGGTCTATGAAGCGTGAATGATTGCTCGTATTGTATGTGGTCGCATGATGAACGTCTTGTTTTTATTGTTTTTCTATGGAATTTCAATAAAAGTCCGGATTTATTAAATCTGGGCGTGACAAAGTGGCAGCAAATCAAGTGGTGTGATTGGCTTAAAACCATACACCACTTGAGACGAGCACAATTGTGTTGTTGAGTGAACAACTCTATTACATGCAAATTCAATATGTGGAAGGCAATCCTCCCATTCTTTCAAGTTCTTCTTAATCATTGTTTGCAGCAACATGGAGAGTGTACGGTTTATCACCTTTGTTTGACCATCAGTTTGTGGGTGACAAGTTGTTCAAAATAGCAATTTTGTGCCAAACTTGACCCACAATGTCTTCGAAAAGTAACTCATAAACTTCACATAACGATCTGAAACAATGGTTCTAGGAATCCCGTGCAATCTCACAATTTCCCCTAAAAAGTAAATCAGCAATATGTGAAGCATCGTCGGTCTTGTGACAGGGAATAAAGCGTGCCATTTTAGAAAACCTATCCATGGTTACAAATATGGAATCTCTCCCCCTCTTTGTCGTAGGCAATCCCACGATAAAGTACATGCTAATATCTTCCAAAGGTGCACTAGGAACAGGAAGTGGAGTATACAAACCATATGGGTTAAGTTTGGACTTAGCTTTATGGCATGTGGCACAAAGGTGCACAAATCGTTCAACATCTCTCCGCATCTTTGGCCAATAAAAATTATTGGACAACATGGCCAAAATCTTTTCTCTCCCAAAATGTCCCATTAGACCACCGCCATGTGATTCCTGCAACAATAGAAAACGTACGGACAAATCTCGAACACATAGCTTGTTAGCATGGAACAAGAACCCATCATAAACATGATTCTAGCCTTTCCCATCATTACATTTAGTGTATGGTTCAACAAATTCTTTAGCTACAACATACAAATCTTTCAAACTTTCCATTCTAGAATGTTAATATCAAGTTGAGATAAAAGAACAATCCTACGAGATAACGCATTAGCAACCACATTTTCTTTTCCATTCTTGTATTCACAATGTATGGGAAAGATTCAATAATTCAACACATTTAGCATGTCTACGGTTAAGTTTAGCTCGCCCTCTCAATATTTTAGTGCTTCATTATCAGAATGTATGATAAATTCTTTGGGCAATAGATAATGTTAGCAAGTGTCTAGAACACGGACCAAAGCATACAACTCTTTGTCATAAACAGGATAATTTAATTGAGCACCACCAAGTTTCTCGCTAAAGTATGCTATTGGTTTTCCTTCTTGTATCAAAACACCACCAATACCCAAACCACTAGCATCACATTCAATTTCAAATGGTTTGTCAAAATCAGGCAAAACAAGCAAAGGTGCTTCAGTGAGGCATTTGTTAAGTTCTTCAAATGCTTTTTCTTGTGACTTACCCAAACAAACTCAACACCTTTCTTGGTGAGCTCATTTAAAGGCGCAGCGATTGTGCTAAAATTCTTCACAAAACATTGATAGAACCCAGCAAGACCATGAAAGCTTCTCACTTGACTGACATTAACAGGTGTTGGCCAATTATTGATTACTTCAACTTTATATTCATCCACTTCTACTCCCTGTGCAAAAACAACCAAACCCAAAATACAACCTTGCTTGTGCAAAATGTGCATTTCTCCTTGTTAGCATACAACTTTTCAGATCAAAGTACTTGCAGCACTTGTACACTATGGTCAACATGCTCTTCTTTGCTAAGACTATATATCGGAATGTCATCAAAATAAACCACAACAAATTTTCCAATGAATACTCTCAAACATGATTCATTAGTCTCATGAATGTACTAGGTGCATTAGTTAAACTGAAAGGCATCACTAGCCACTCATACAAACCAAATTTTGTTTGAATGAAGTTTTCCACTCATCGCCCTCTTTCATTCTTATTTGATGATACCTACTACGCAAATTGATTTTTGAGAAAATACCAGCACCACTTAATTCATCAAGCATATCATCTAACCTAGGAATATGATGTCGATATCTAATTGTGATGTTGTTAATCGCTCTAACAGTCTACACACATGTGCCATGTACCATCTTTCTTAGGAACTAGAATAATAGGAACTGCACAAGGACTAAGGCTTTCTTGAACATACCATTTTTCAAGAAGAGCTTGTACTTGTCGCTGTATTTATTTCATGTCCTCCGGATTGGCTTGGTACGAAGATCTATTTGAAAGAGATGCTCCTGTTATAAGGTCGATTTGATCTTCCATACCTCGAATTGGGGGAAGACCCAGCTGGTATTTCTTCTGGAAAAACATCACCAAACTCCTGCAAAACATTTATGATGGCACTTGGAAGAGAGGAGATATCATTAATAGAAAACAATGCATGTTTGTATACTAGCACAAAATGCACACAATTTGAGTTTTTATTTATTTCTCTTAGTTATGATTTAGTGGCTAGCATAACTAACTTTTGTTCTCACCCATTTTATTCCCATTCTCATTTGATTTGTAACTCTCATTTCCAGAATTGGGTTGCTCAGTTTTATTTTCTTTTGCTCCTTAATACTTCCAACATTTACCTCATTCTTTTGCATTGTATCAGCATAAATTTGAGTAAGAGACATTGGTCGAAGGACAAATTCTTTGTTTTTCCACTTAAATAAATACTAATTAGTGCGACCATCATGTAGAATGCCACGATCAAATTTCCATGGTCGACCTAGCAGCAAATGACAAACTATCATAGGAAAAACATCACATTCTACCATATCATTATACTCACCAATTTTGAAAGGCACCTTCACCATATGTTGAATCTTCACTTCTCCACAATCATTCAACCAATGTACATGGTATGGATGTGGGTGTCGTAGCTACTTCAATCCATGTTTTTCACACATTTCTTTGCTAGCTAAATTATGACAGCTTCAACCATCTATGATTACCTTACATACATGACCATTTACCTTGGCTTTTGTGTGAAAAAGATTGCAGCGTTGTTCAACCACTTTCTTTGTAACAATAAGAGATTGACCACTCTCAAAATCATAGTAAGTCGTCTTGTCCTCTTCTTCTCCCATTTCAGCAGTTGGGTCATCATCGTCTTCACTTGTAGATTCATACTCACCTCTCTCTGTTATTAGCATTGTGTGGTTGTTTGGACACTTCCTTGAGATATGCCCTCGACCCAAACACCTAAAACATTGAATAATACTACTCTTCACTGTAGAACCAACAAAAGAAGCACTTGCTATTGTAGCTTGCTTCACATTTGGGTAGATTGCTCTTTTCCACTTCGAGCTGCACGGGGAATGGAAGAAACACTTGCACCAGAACTGTTAGCTCAAAAAGAATTGAACCGAGAGGGGGATTTACATTCAATTCTTGTTCTACTTGTCGTTCAGCTTTGATTGCTTGATGCACTAATTCAATCACATTTTCATATGGCTGAAACTCAACGATGCGCTTGATAGGATGGTTCAAACCAGCCAGAAAGCGTGCCATGGTTTGCTCTTCATGTTCATATACGTTGGCACGGATCATGGCCATTTCCATCTCCTTGTTATATTCATCCACAGTGTGACCTCCTTGCCTATGCCCCTGCAATTTATCAAATAGATCACGCTTGTAATGACGAGGGACAAACCTTGCTCTCATCTTAACCTTCATTTCAGTCCATGATGCTACAGGAGGTTCGTCATGATCCTCTCTTTGTTTCTGAATTTGTTCCCACCAAATTAGTGCATAATCTTCAAATTCAAGTGATGCCATTGCAAGCTTCTTTCTTCCATGTAGTTGTGCATCCGAAAGATTTTATCAACTTTTAGTTCCCATGTTAAGTATTCTTCAGGATTATTAGTACCTGCAAATTTAGCCATAGAAAATTTAAGTTTACCAAACTATGTTCATCATGATGATTGTTGTCATTGCGATGATGGTGTTGATTTGCTTGATTGCGCGGGGTATGCTAGTATGTATTTGTTCATATGCAGCTCTTCCATAACCCACGCCACGACAACGCTCTCTTCTTGCATTATTATTATTATTTTCAGCACCAACCCTTATATTTCTAACAGGTGGAGGGTTTATATTAATAGCACGAGCCCTTTGAGCAGTGGTTTCCTCATCGGTCTCATTTATTAAAGGTTCTTATTGAGCTTGTGGTTGTAGTTGCCGTACAATGTCAGCAACTATGTTAGTGTGGAATACGTTCAGTTGTTGATTTACTTCAATTTGAAGATCTTGTATGGAGTTATTCAATTCTTCTCTCAACTGCTAATTTCCAACAGTGATCTCTCATCACAGTGTGTCTCTCAATTCACAATATTCGGTCCAGTTAACTGCGGCATCTAGAGCACGTCCACTGTTCCCTGAATTTTCACCTTGACGTGACATGGTTAGATGGGCAAACAGCAAATAAAAAATTATATGTGTGGATAGTACTCTCAACCTCACTTATCCTTACCACCGAAATTCTTACTTACCCTCTGCTGATTGATAAAGGATTTCATACATGAATGGAGAGGCAGAACAATATGAGGTTTAGCGAACTCACAGCTGAGATCAAAGACTACAACAATTTTATTTGTGGAGCTTGGTAGGGGAAATTTTGTCCTACACAATCTGAATTCTCGATGTAGTCTTACTAAGTAGTTATCCACATGAGAACGCACAATCTAGTTGGGGAACACAAGGTTCGGAAGATAAACAAAAGCAACTCACACACAAAGATAATGGAACAAAATGCAATCAAAGGGGTGAGCCAACAGTAGATATGAGTTACAAAAAAATGGCTCAATTGCAATGGTTATGGAAAGACGCTAGCTGATTAAACTGATTTAAAATAGGGCACAAGATTGCACCAACAGAACTGTTCTCCCAATAATGCAAAAAAAATAGCCCCTCTCTTCTTTTTTTCACATAGTAGGCTGTCTTTCTTTTTTAGCATGCAAAACAGTAACTTTAGTTTTTTATACTCTTGTCATCTGTATTGTGATTTTCAACACTGATTCATATCTTTCTTTTATGTTAAAATTGTGAGAACAAGATACCAAGTGCAGCCCTATGGAACAGATAAGCTAGTCTTTGTAGGATCAAAGTATTCGCAAAGGGCAGAATGGCTATCAAAAGAATTTAGGCGTTTCTTTTCAGTAGTAAGAAGTCAATAATTTGACAACTTAGTAGGATTTTTTTTGATTTTCCAATAGAGATGGTAAACAATAATTTGAGTTTGCTTGTGGGAATTACTACTGATATATTAAACTGATCAATGGGGAATAAAAATAAGTAACGCGAAGGACAATGAACCGTTCAGCAACAAGAACACGATCTCTTGGATTAAAACTTAGTAGAACGCACAAGAACAACAGATCGTAAACTATGGTTCAATATTTTTGTGAGGCCATTTTCAAATAGGACAAAAATGAAACTACAACTAGGGATAAAGATTCTACCATGACAACTGAGGCTCTGATACCAAATGATACGAGGATGCGCTCAACATTCACGGAGTAGAATCAAAGATACTTGTGAAACCTTACGAGTCTTGTGCAGCCAATCATTGCATGTGCAACAACCTGCAGCACGGAGTTCGGCCAACCTCACGTTGTCCACTCAACCAAGTCAAGTGGATTACAATCCTCATTGCAATCACAAATGGCTTGCAAGAACAACAGGAAGGAATGCACAATTCTCAGAGATGATTCAGCTAATAGCTAGAACACTCAAGAACATGCATAAAGCATAGTTGTTTCATTCTCAAAATTTTGTTCCCCCAACACATTGAGAAAGATCCTATTATATAGAAGGGATTGAGAGGGAGATGGATAGGTGTTCAGGACGTTTTACATGGCATTAAGCCAATATTGGTGCGCAACACCCTAATTAAAGCAAATGAAACGTTTGACAGTTTCTGGTCTCCACATTAAGTCGGTGATAACTCTCTGTTCTTGTAGAATTATTGGGTGAGGCCATATCTGTTGGAAAGCTTATGAAGTAAGCGTTCCAAGATGTGGTTGAACACATTTATTGGATATAATATGCGGTTTCTATGAGCATTTTATTCCATACTGGTCACTTGAATCCGAAATGGCCTTCATTGCATTCATTGCATTATTGATGGCTGTTGATGAAGTGCTTATCCTTTGGCCACTCTTCAAGGTTGTCATACCTAAGAACAATTAAATTACGGGCATTAGGTAGCAAGTAATTTTCATGTGTAATGCTATTCTTATTTAGGAGCGAGTTCACCTGTTGATTTATTTGCTTTGCACGAGCGCAAGTTATTGCTCCTTCAAAATGATTTGGAATATCTTGATCATTGGGGGAAGGAAATGTTGTAGATGTTAGGCTGTCCGTATCATTTACCCTCTAATTACAACCGACTTAGATGATATTGTTTAATATTCTTCGTAGGGTTAAAAGCATAAAATACTAGTCTAATCAGTGAGAAGATAATCCTTCTGTCCTTGCTAGCAGTACCCCTGTAGTAAACAGGCTCCGGAAGGCTTCGTCACTCCATGGCCTTGACGAATGCCTTTGCTATGGAGGGCTCCAAATACAGCGAAGCATTGATGCTTTTAGCGTCTTCAGAGACCAACACTTCAGACTTCGTTTCTTCTGCTTGTATTGATGTTGAGGCTTCCTTGGCCTCTGGAGGATGAAATTTTTTCCCCCAACAGTAGCCCCTCAAATATTTCTCTTCTAATTTCCTGTCCATTGAAGATGGCAGTATACACAAGAAATAATTTCATGCATAGAATTTGGAAAAAATAAACATGAAAGCCTTTACAACCCTTAGAAATATTCAGAAGTAAAAAATCTCCAGACCGAATCCTGTTCGGAGGCGTCCAAGAGAGTGACTTTGGAAACATATTTCCTTTGGAGCCAATATAGCCGTTAGTCTTCAGAGCTGTTACTCTCTAAAAAAGCTAACGATCGCACGATCTTCGACGATTGTAACTCTTAATGAGGCGATCCTGCAAGTTATGATGGAGTCGAAACCGAAACAGAGCAACCAAACACCGCTCTATAACGTACATTACAAGGAATTCCAAGTGCTATAAATAGGAAAGTAAAAGTGAATTTTAGACACTTTACCTATTGTTTTTGCACATTTCCTTTCTTATTCCTGAGCACATACTCTTAGCCTCTTGTTTCGCTTGATGGCGAAGACTAGCAACAAAGCTCCTGTGCCTGCTTCGACCATGGCTCGACAGTAGGCGATGGCGGCGGCTGTGGCGGTGGGTCCTTCAGACAATCCCTGTCCGGCCGGTCCTCGTGATCTCTATCCAGCGTCTGCCATGTATACGAACCAATCCTATACCTTGGGGGCGTCATCTTGCTCGAAGAAGACGATCACCACAGCGGTCGCTGGGAAGATGGCACCCGGAGTGAGGGTGCGCCAACCAGGGAAGGAGGTGATCCCAGTGCCATAGGCAGGAGCCTAGTGGAGGTACTGGACCTGTTCCTTGTAACTCTCCCTCAACTCTCTCACAACGTAATCGCCCGTCTGGCTATTTTTGAGTGGGCCATGCGGGCCAAAGGTTGTCCGTGGATGGCAGAGATCTTCGCTGCCCTTCACAAAGCTTCATGCCAGCTGAAGACATTCACTGGACTTGGAGGGGAGAAAATGGTTATTCCCTTTAGGAGCATAAATTTTCAACTCCGCAACGAGTTCTAAGATCGGTTCCTAGCGAAGGCCATCAACGATAGGTGGTACTCCGACTAGTTCCTCCATTGGATCTATGCGGAGGTGGGGTTGACTTGTGCCTTGGTGGGGCACTTGGACGAGATTATTTACCGGAGAGAGGTGGAGATCCATCCTGATTTGAGCCTACTTCAGGTCTATCTTGGGCTACTACACTCCGTGAGTCGTCGCATGAGCATGCGTGACTTAGCGGAGGAGTTGATCGGGCTTCAGATTCCTCCTTTGATGGCCGCCTGGCCAATCAACTTCGAAGAGAATCCGGAGGGGGGACTTCAGGAAATTCCTTCGAACTGCGCACGTATGCTCTCCGCATATCCTACATCGTGGTGTTTCACAAAGATATTGATTTTATTTCAATAACTTAATCGAATGATATTTTATCTTTCAGCCCCACGCATGACTTTGACTCCGGAACAAATTGTCCGGGCTACGAAGAAGGTCCTCGGGGCCACTACACCTGTAGAAAAGGAGCAGAGGATGAAGCTAGTGGGGACTTGGGAGTTGTTCAACTGAGTATGGAGTGTACTCAGAGTTGAGCCCCTGACCCTTCTAGATTGGTCTGCCCCGGACCAAACTCCAAAGAAGAGGAAGGTTGAGGCGGGGTCTTCAGGACCGGTGAAGACGCCTGCAAAATCTCCTTCAAAATCTCTTGTCTCGTCGCCAGGCATATCCGAAGAGGACGACAACGCGGACTTGAAGACGGTGGAGGAATTCGAAGCTCTTCTTGCAAGGGAGGACGAAAAGTATCGGATGGGAACCGAGCCCTTCGTCCAAGATGGCGCGGAGGTGGCGCCAACGGTTGAGGGTGATCCTAGGCAGATGAATGATGAAATCGCTCTGTCTAGCCAGACAGATGTACCTGTTTTGGATCAAGGCCGCGTCGAGACCGATGGGGGTTCAGGCTCCAACTGTGGAGGTTTTGGCTCCGGACGAATTGATGGTTGTTGTGGCAATAGACATTGCAACTATTGTTACTCCGGTTCTAACACTAGATTCTTAAGAGGACTTTGGCCAAATGTTCGAGCCTCCGAGCAGTCTGGTGCTAACCCAGCAATAAAGTGCCAAAGGTAATCCTTGACTGAAGATAAATTCTCTTTCCTTTACCTGCATTATTTAAATAATATCATATACCTTGTGTTTCACAGAATCAGCTCCGGCAGAAGTGATCCCTGCTACAGAGGTGGTCTGGGAGCCTGAGGCAGCTTCGGTGTCATTGCCTACTGCGGCGCAAGAGGTGGTTCCAACAACGGAGGTGGCTCTAAAGCAAGTGACGGGTCTTGGAAAGGGTAATGGCAAAAGTTGGCCAATGCCTGCTCCTGCGGTAGGGTCACCTCCATCGAAGTCGACTGAGGGAGGCCAGTCGACAGAAGCCTCCGAAGAAGCTTCACGAGCGGGAGTGCAACCGGCTTAAGGAGAAGGTGATGTCTCTTCAAGGTATTCTTGCTGACTTTGAGAACCGGGATTCGAGCTTGGAGGAAATAGCACACGCAGAGAGGAGCGCCAAAGCCAAACTAGAAGCTGCAAAGGAGGAGCTTGAGGCCGAGCGGGTGGTGCTCTGGGCAAAAGTCGAAAGGCTTCCAGCGGAGCAGGCAATCTCTGGAGCCGATCTTGTAAAGCTTTGTGAAGAGCAGCAACGCTTGGCTAAAGACGTGAGGAAGTTGCTTGGGCAGAAAACTGTCCTTATGATGAAGACGACTGAGTTCTCCACTTTAATTTGTGATTGTGTGGCCTCCGAAACCATGGACATCCTTTGTGGTGTCCTAGAGTATTTCGGGTCTTCTTGCGGCTCCTTGTCGTCGGCCAATGATACCTTGCTACGGAAAATGAAGATGATCCAAGCGGCAGTGAAGACGATGAAGACTTCGGGTACTAGGTACAGAGAGATCTCTGGCCAAGTAGCCGCTATTTCGAGGACATTGGACTTTCTGTTTTGCCAGAGCCCGGAGCAGCCCCCGCTAGCTTCAGCGGTGACCAACTATTGAACCCTTCGCCTGATGTGTCGCAGCTTGGGAAGATTTTTAGCCATCCTGAAGAGCTGAAGGCCGGTCAGCTGTGAAGGCATGGATCGATGAAGGCCACCGTCAAAAGCAAGCACGGATGGTACCTTCGACTAGCAAGCCTCCTTCGTAGCCGAAGGTCTAATACTCCTTAGGGTTCCTCTATGTAAAAAACTCATGTTTCTATCTTTCTTTTGAACTCGAAGTATTAGAGGTTAACGAAGGGCTCCATCACAGTGGGCTACCTTCGAAGCCTTAAAGCCTCACAGGCGTCCTCGATTTTCAATTCCTCGAGGGGGCCATGGAGAGGTTATACCCGAAATCTGTAAAGAAATATTAGCTTATATTAAGGAGGAGAAGGGGGAAAAGGAGGTTGTAAATATAGCATCTTCATACGTTGACTGGTCCGAAGAAGAGTTGTCTAGGAAAGTTCAAGCGAGGACTAGCCCGAATGACTTTGGACCTAGGCAAAGCTTCGGCAAGAACAAAGAGACTTCGGCTCTTCAAAGAAGGGGAAGCGGATTAAACGCAAGGTTTTGAAGACTCTGGGCTCCAGGACAAGTCGCCTTCGAAGCCAAGCTAACTCTGAATCCAGCTCTGGGGACTGAAGGGGTCTTCGCTTTCTTCTTGGCTTAAACACTGATTTTTCATAGTGTAATGTAATTGATTAAGTAATATAGGTTGAAATGTTTCGAAATTGTCTCATTACCTCCAAGCCACTCTTTGAGTGTGAGAACCATCGATTTTCAAGTGAAGGTGGTCACGCACAATGATTGTAATGCCTGCTAAGAGTACAATTTCGACAGTTTTTTATGGGAGGACTCGAAGCCCCTTATTGTATTGAATAAGAATTTGGAACCAGTGGTTCGAAATTCAAGTAAATGATCGTTATGGACCTCGTAGAGCTCTTCGAACCTATAGGTCTAGAGTCCGTAAATGGTAGCTTACTACTCTTTTTTGGATATACTAGAATCTGATTACTTTGGTCACTTCGAACTCTTTTACTGATGTTTTCAAACTGATGGTTCAGAATCCGTTTTTATGGATGTTTTCAAGCCGGTGGCTAAGAATCCATTTTTCATGGTACTTTCCCACCTTGACGGATGCTTCGAGCCGATGGCTCGAAGTCAGTTAATTGGGTTCGAATGGATAATACATACCTCCGCAATCAACTCCATCCTCGTAGTGCATCCACTAGGGGTGGGAATCATCTTGAGAAGCATGCATTATTCGAACCATAAGCTTTATTCATTTAGAATATATGTTTACAAATCATTACAAGGAGCCCCTAAGCGAAGTATCGTTTAAGGTGCTCCGCATTCCATGCATGCTTCAATTCCTCACCTTCAAAATTAGCTAATTTCAAAGATCCGGAGTGTCCTTAACTTACTACGATGTATGGTCCTTCCAATTTATTTCCTAATTTCCCTTGAGCAATAATGCTTCGCAATACTAAATGGACTGACTTAAGTTCGTTAAACTTATTTTCAATTTATACAAGGTCTTCGTTTGATATTGATACTTCATTAGGTTAGCAACAACTTGAAGCCTTGTTTCTTCAGTTAAGTCCAACGAAGTCTGTCTTTCATTGTCCAGCTTAGGTTCGATGGTGCGGAGGGATCCTCCCTTGAGCTTCGTCGGCATCATGGCTTCATCTCCGAATAGTAACCTGAAAGGGATGAACCCTATGGACCTTTCCTGAATTGTCTTAATGGGCCATAAAATCTTTAATTGGATGTTCTCTAGTCCATAGCCCCTTTTATAATACTACTATTCTTCAATTCAGGCCCAACAAGATATTACCATCAGCTCGCTCGACAGATCCATTGGATTGTGGATGACGGACAACTGCAAAGCACATTTCAATACCAAGACCTTCGCAGAACTTTCTGAAAGTTTCGGTATCGAACAGAGTGCCATTGTCAATTGTCAGCTGCCTAGGCACTCTGAATCTGCAAATAATATTTTGCTAGAAAAAATTTGGCACATTCTTTGAAGTGATAGTAGTGAGGGGTTCTGCTTCGACCCACTTAGAATAATACTCAATTGCTACCACCACAAATTTTTGACTGCCTTTCACCATTGGGAAGGGGCCAATAAGTGTTGGTGGACGAAGACTCCGTCTTCCCATAAATCTTGGGAGGCTCCGCTCAACAGACCTTGCCATAAATCTTCTAAGGGCCGCGAGGCATCGGGCGAGCTTCTGGGCATGCTTCAAATTTTTCGGCGGAGCCATCCTTTGCAATGCATTTATTTGTGTTGGGCTAGCTTCCATCCCTCTGCTCGAAACTAAGTACCCTTGCAATTTCCTAGCTTGAGCCCTGAAGATACATTCTTTAGGGTTGAGGCGAACTCCACATGCTCGGAGGCTCTCAAAAGTTTCTGCTAAGTCTAGACTATGTTGGTTCTTTAAAGCACTCTTTATTACAATATCATCCATATAGGACTCGACATTGCGACCTATCTAGTGACCTATAGCCTTAGCAATCAACCTTGAAAAAGTTGCCCCGGCATTTCTTAAGCCAAAGGGCGTTCTAACATAAAAAGACTCTCGAATGAGTTATAAAGCTTGTCTTGGCTTCGTCTTTGCGTTTTAACCATATTTTATGATATCTGGAGTACACGTCGAGAAGCTTAAAAGCTCGGAGCTGGAAGTGGAGTCAACGAGTTGATCAATGCGGGGCATGGGGTTGGGTCATGTGGGTATGCTTTATTCAGGGATGTGAAGTCAATGCACATGCGCCACTTGCCGGAGGCCTTTTTCTTGACAAAGAGGGGGTCGTCTAACCACTCCGTGTGGGCCACCTCTCGAATGATCTCGGCCTTTAGCAACTTCTCCACCTCCGATTTGTCAAGGTTAGCCATTTTTGTCGACAATTTGCGGATCCCCTGGCGAATAGGTCGAACCCTTAGGTTGACGAGTAGGCTATGCTCGATAATGCTTCGGTCGGCTCTGGGAATATATTCGTTAGACCAGACAAAGACATATATAATTTCTTTAACTACTTCTTCCAGTGAAGTGGCAATTTCTGGAGGCAGTTCCTTACCAAGCTGGATGGGGTAGTCTTTGCCGTCCTTGACAATGATCTTCGTTATAATTTCACCTTTGCGGCTTGGCTTGAGGGAGGATATCTTTGAGGGCTCACTTGACGTGGAGACATCCTCTGAATGATTTTGTACATTATTTATTTGCCTAGGATCAAGGGGTGGACCAAGGCCGTACTCCGCCCTCTGCGCCATAGCTTGGTCACCGAGGACTATAAGCACTCCTCCTTACGTGGGCATTTTCACGCATAAGTAATTGTGATATGCCATAGCTCCGAATTTATTTAGCATTCCCCTTCCAAAGATAACATTATAAGCATAAGGGGCATCGATGATGTCAAAAATCACGTCCTCCGGTCTAGCAAGGAGCCATTCTCCAAAGGCGACCTCAAGGCCTATTTGGCCGAGGACATCGAGAGGAGGGCCTGCAAAGCCTTGAAGCGGATGAGTTGCTGCAAGTAATTGCTTCTGTAGGATGCACAATTGGTCGAAGGCCTGGACGAAGATAATATCTGCAGAGCTTCCACCAGCAACCAACACTCTTTGGACCTCTGTTCCTACAATGTCAGTTGTAATAACAATAGGGTCCGTATGAGCGAATTTAATACTAGCTGCATCGGCTGCAAAGAAGGATATGGGCACGTGAGACCACTCGGGCATTTTAAAAGCCGACGAGGAGGTCCCAATATGCCCTACTTCGCGAACATATTATATCCGTTGTCGCTTCGACATGTGGCCCAGGGTCCCTCCTCCAGAGATGAGGAGAACTACCTGTTTGCCGTGGTCTTGTCTATCTTCTTGCTTTAGAGGTGGCATAACACTGGCCACCAAATGATGTCTTAGGGCTTCAAAGCTATCTACGCATCTGATACTCTGCACCGGCTCTAGACGTGTCTCGGGAGGGGCTCAGTCAGTAGTGCCTCGACCAGAGCTCCTCTCGAGATACTCGCTCCGCAGAGCGACTATAGACTTGCATGCGTCGGTAGCATGGCTTCGATTTTCACCATGTAAATAGCATAAGAAGGCTTTGCTCGGCCAGATGGCTTCCCTAGCGTCCTCTAGCCGTAGACAATGTTTCCCTGAGCTTGTGAATGTTTAAGGGGAAATTGCAAAGAAGAGGGAGCAATGTTTAAAACCTCGGAGTGAGGATGCTTTCGTCCTCTTCGTCCATCATGCTGGGTGTTGTTGAAGGAGTACACCGGTGGTGGAATTGAAGTCTTCACCTCAAGTTTGACTTCTCGAAGGACGGTTGGCAAGACGAAGCCATCCTTTGGAGCCATCCTTCTTTCGACCTAGCATATTCCTCAAAGTAGGCCATTAGCTGCGCTACTGATGAAATATGCTTCCGGTGAAGCTTGTCGAGGAGGCTTGCGTTTGTGATTCCTTCCCGTGCTGCATCAACAACGGATGATGCTGGTAGCCCTCTTATTTGCTACTTCGTATGAGTGAAGCGCTTGAAACATTACCACAGAGTTTCTCCAGGTTGCTGCCTCACCTGAAAAAGACTCCCAAAAGACATAGGGGACATGAAGGTCCCTTGGAAATTGCTTACAAACTTCTTCCTCAATTGCTCCCCGGATCTAATCGATCCTAGTTTCAATGAACAAAACTAACGCACAGCGACTCATTCAAGAGCAAGGGGGAAACACTTCGCCATTGTGTCTCGCACCCCTCCACTGGCTTCAATTGCTAGAGCATAAGATCAAGAGAATTCACAGGGATCTTGCTCTCCGGAATACTTGCATAGCTTCGAAGTTCAGAAATTGGGGTCGAAGCGCACCATTTGCACGTCTAGGTGCAGCAGAGATTCATCGTCGAAGGAAGCATTCTCAGTGCTTCTCTGAATCTCGGAGGCTTTGGGATAGTAGATAAGGCCATGGTCTTGAGGAACCTCCGGGATGACAGGGCTAGCCTGAGGGCGAAGCCTGTCGGCAGCTTCCTGCCTTCATCTTCCTAATTTTGCCTAAAGACGAGCCATCTAGGTCGCCACATAATCATGACAGTCATCATTTCATCCGGAGGGGACCTCCGGGTATTGAGAACTGAAGAAGTCAGTTCGGAGCACGGACGGAGCCACGAGAGGGGCTCCATTAGTTCGAAGCATGGATGAAGCCACAACAGGGGCTCCGTATAGTCGAGGAAGAGTATTCGTTTCGAGAGTTTGAGGTGGGGGGCCGCGGATGGTCCACCAACCTCGGTGGTGTTCGAAGACCTCAACCCAAAGGTCCGAGAAGACCTCTGGAGGGGACTTGTTCCTAGGCTCCATTTAGGAGCATGGCTATAGGAAAGGATTGGTAGAGAATGAAGTTTTTGTACTAGGTTCCCCACAGACGGCGCCAACTGTTGGCATAAAAGATTACGCTAAAAGGTTTGAAGATCTAGAAAGATTAGCAAACAAAGTGTCTATTTGTGAAGACTGTTCCAAGCCTCCGAGTAGGATAATAGCTTGAGATAGTTCAAAGTGTTTATTGAATATCTCTGTATTTGATACCCTTTAGAGAGCGAATATGGGTATTTATAGACGGAATACATTGGGAAAAGACTCCTTTACCCTCTAATTACAACCGACATAGAAGATATTGTTTAATATTATTCGTAGGGTTAAAAGAGTAAAAGACTAGTCTAATCTGTGAGAAGATAATCCTTCTATCCTTGCTGGCAGTACCCCTTCGGGTAAAGAGGCTCTAGAAGGCTTCGTCGTGCCAGGGACTTGATGAAGGCTTTCGCTATGGAGGGCATCGAATACAGCGAAACCTTGATTATTTTAGTGTCTTTGGAGACCAACACTTCATACTTCGTTTATTTTGCTTGTATTGATGTTGAGGCTTCCTTGACCACTAGAGGATGAAATATTTTCCCCCAATAGACTCCAACTCGGATCCAATGGCTCCAAGACATTTCTCAGAGTCTGGTCCCATCAGTGTTTCTGCATAGGTCTTGGGCTCATCATTGTCCAACAAAAACACATCGCGATATCCAGTGGTAAAGAACAGGAACCTCTTCGGTGCATGGCTAACCCTCTCTGACCTATGTGGGGATGGTGGATGGACAATAGGCTCTGCAACACTTTGCTCATCCTGTTGTTATTCAATGGGATTTAGAACACCTTCTAGAGGCTCTCGAACATCTTTGAGATGCACGGTCCACCCACTAACTTCTTTTGAGAGAAACTCTTTCTTAAGGAATACACCATTACGAGTGACAAACACTTTCCCTCCTATCTATTATAGAAATAGTATACTTTGGTTTCCCTAGGATATCCCACAAAGAAGAACTTGTCAGTCTTATGACCGAACATGTCAGGCGTTGTTGGCGTAAAGGATTACGCTAACAGGTTCTTGAAGATTAAGAACTAACAAACAGAGAGTTTGTGAAGCAGACTATTTCAAGCCTCTAAATAGGATAATAGCTCGAAGTAGTTCTAAGTTGTGTATTGAAAAGCTGAGTATTCGATGATCATTACAGGGTAAGAATGGGGGTATTTATAGGTAAAAATCTTAAGGAAAAGACCTTTTTACCCCTCAATTACAACCGACATAGTGGAAACTATTTCGGTACATCTAATAGGGTTAAAATGGTAAAAGACTAATCTAATTAGAAAGAAGATAAGTCTTCCATCCTCGCTGGCAGATAAGCTATCTGAATATTGAACCTTCGAAGTTATACTCCGAACAGAAGTCCACATGGATTTCTCGAGCTTGATCATATGCGAGGACGGAGTTAATACTTGAACTTCGATTTAGTAAATTGTCTTTGTCTTATAACTGTAAAGACCCCGGGGATGAAGTATTTTTCCCAAATAGACGTCATATGTTTGACATACGCTTCACATCCCCAAATCTTTAGAAAAGACAAACTGGGACGCCTCCCAGACCACATCTCATATGTCGTCTATTATATTGACTTAGATGGAACTCTATTTATCATGAAAGCTACGGTTTCTAGAGCGTGACCCCAAAAGGATAATGGAAGATCAGTGTGACTCATCATGGACCGCACCATATCCAATAAAGTGTGGTTTCTCCGCTCGGACACCCCATTCCATTGGGGCGTGTCGGGTGGAGTCAGCTGTATAACAATTCCACACTACTTCAGATGATCACTAAACTCATGGCTCAAATACTCTCCTCCATGATTAGATCGTAGAAATTTAATTGTCTTGTTCATATGATTTTGTATTTCATTCTGGAACTCCTTGAACTTTTCGAAGGATTCCCACTTATGCCTCATCAGGTAGACATAGCCATTTTTAATAGAGTCATTGGTAAAAGTGATAAAGTACTGAAAACCATTCCTAACAGTGTGACTCATTGGACCACACACATCAGTATGTACTATGGCCAATAGCTCACTCGCCTCTCACTCTGTCCAGTGACAGGCGTCTTTGTAATTTTGCCAAGTAAGCAAGACTCGCATGTGTCAAATGATTCAAAATCAAATTACCCCAAAAGTCCATCACTATGGAGCTTCTTCACACGCTTCTCATTTATATGACTTGAATGACAATGCCAGACATATGTATGATTCAGATCATTGAGTCATTGTTTCTTAGTACTAATGTTATAAACATGTGCCTCTTCAAGACTCAGAATATATAATCCATTCACTAATGGACAACACCATAGAGCATGCCATTAGAAAATATTGAACAACTCTTATTCTTTATTATGAATTAAAAACCATCTTCCTCTAGACATGAAAAAGAGATAATGCTTCTACTTAAGGCAAGAATGAAATAATAATTATTTTAATGCAAAACTAGTCCTAATGGTAGTTACAGTGAATAAATGCTGGTGGCCAGCGCTGCAACCTTTACACCATTCCTGATGCAGACATCTAGCTCGCCACTTGCACACTTTCTTACTCTACTCAGCCCTTGCAACGATTTGCAAGTATGAATCATCGATCCAGTATCAAATACCCATGAATAATTTGGACGAGTAGCAATATTAATTTCAATAACATTAATACCTTAAATGGAAGTCGTACTTCCTTTCTTGTTCTTCTGCTCTTCCGGGTACACCTTATAATTGCGCTTCCAATGCCCAATGCCCATGCCCATGCTTGCGCTTCCTGCCGGTTTAGACTTCACACTAGAGATCAAATCTATAGTCTTAGCCTTGCCCTTCCTCTTTCTCTTTTTGCCGACCTTTTGAACCATCATCACTTGACTTGGAGATTTCTTGATACTCTCCCCAGTAGTCTTTAGCATCCCATGCAACTTAGCTAGTGTCTTCTCCAGTCCAACCATGTTATAATTCATGATGAATGACTCAAAGTTCAGTGGGAGTGACTGGAGAATGGCATCAATAGCTTGGTACGGATGCACTAGAGTGCCCAGTCCATCTATAGTCTCGATGTAACCAATCATCCTGATAACATGAGGGCTCACTAGTTTCCCTTCAACCACCCTAATCCCAAACATGGTCTTAGACACATTGTTTCTCTCTGCCCTTGCCTGGATATGAAACATGCCCTTGATACCTATGATCATATCGTAACCATCGTGTTCCTCATATTCTTTCTTAAACTCAGAGGACATGCAGGCAAGCATCAGACAACTGACATCCACAAAATTACTAGCATGCTTCTCACAAGCATGTTTGTCTGCTACAGAAGCATCCTCTCCTGGTTCATCGGTGTGAGGTTTCTCTAGAACATAATCCTTATTCTCTTGTTTAATAGCGATTCTCAAATTTCAATACCAATCCATAAAGTTTATTCCAGATAATTTCTAATGTTCAAGTATAGATTGCAAATTAAAAACTAGAGTACTCTTAATAGAAGAAGTAGTAGGTGCCACGATATACATAAGATTAAATGCAAGGTTCAACAGTATGCAATGTTTATCTTTTGTCCAATAAAAGATGTTCCATTATTTTAAACCCAGTCACTTTACCTCTAATGACTAATAGTGGCGAAAGATCCATATTCATTCTAACTCCTAGTGAGCTCTGGCATCACTGCTAGAATTTAGGTGACATCAATAAGCAACACTTTGCTAATCATATCGTATGTGACTCTTGTCATTGGAGAAGCATCCCATGCTATACGCCAACTCTATGCTCCAATGCCCAAAACCATGGTCAAGATAAAAGATAGCACCCTGGTTTGGCAGAACTACTATCGATGAGCAAGAACCTTGGTGGGTGCAGCTATTGGGAATAGCATCGGTACTTAATTTTCTGAGGGAAAACTATTCTAGCACTGTAACATCCCTAGAGCACATGAAACATGCAATAATAGTATGGTAGGAACATAAGAAAGCATCATAGGCAACCATATTAACTCTGACATAGCATGGCCCTCTTCACACGGTGATCTCCATCTCCATGGCTCCCATCATTGAATGTGTGCTCCAGGCCTCCATGAAGAGTACTACTCTCTCTTGCATAGCATGTACTAATTACATGGGCCGATGCACCGTGAAAACGACATGCAAGCCATAAAAAATTTTACATCAGCCTTGGGATGTAAATAACCTTGCCACGTAGGACATATTTAATTTACATTCACCGCATACATCTCATACATCACATTTAACCAAGGCCATGCCGGTAACATAATTCTCTGCAAAACAAAGTTAGGCGAGAAATCTACAAGTGATTGGATTCTAGATATGAAAAACCTAGCTCAATAGGCTTGGAACTTCAAATTCGGTTTAGTCAGAAATTCTGACCTGGCATTAGAACTTTTGATCCACAGGAACATCCAATCAATATCAGAATCATTGACAGCACCAACTGCTTTATGTATCGAATCAATATTTGATATCGTAACTTCCGATCACTATCGGAACTTCTGATCCGCCATCGGAACTTCCGATCAATATCAGAACTTCCGACTTGCCAAGGACAAACAAATTTAATCTGTTTTTCCACCATTTATCTCCATACATGAGAGATCTAGATTGAGCACTACGCACTGGCTCTGCTTCCACTGTGGGGAATAGGGGAGTATGCTAGCCGACAAATTCAAAATTTCCACTCTAAGCCTAAGACCCATGTGCGTGTGTGATCATATATCGTTACCTTCTATCACGAGACGCGCTAGGTGTAGCGGAACAAGATGTCGGAGTAGCGCATCAAAGCTATCCTCGCTTCATCCTAGTCATCCCTCACCAATCCGACCGGTGAAGACGATGTAGTTGTTCACATGAAGAAGTCCACGAGCATCGCTATTAGAGCAACCCCTCCATGGTATCCACACGTACAGGGATGAAGTTCTTCCCACGGCAACATGCTAGCACCGCACGTGAGAGATGGAGAATCCTCGACCTCAACGTTTGAGATCAAGAAAGGGATGAGAGGAGTCTATGGTGGCTAGGTATAATCTATGCTTATTGCTTGTCCCCAAGACCACCTCCTCCTCTCTTTATATAGGGCTGAGAGCCCCTAGTCATGCACATCTCGAAACTCACAAATTAGTTACAACCAATTCATATTGGTAACAGATCCAATCTGTTTGCCCAAGTCAGAACTTTCGATCCTAGATCAGATCTTCAAATAGGGTATTTAGGTCTCCCGATTCAGTATGACATGCAACAGATCCAATCAGTTTTCGTCCACCTCGGAACTTCCGATACACATATCAGAAATTCGGGTCTGTACAATTCTCTTTGATTCCAAATTGGATCTTCTGTCTCGTCAGAACTTCTGATACCATATCGGAAATTCTGAAGAAACATTTGCTCTCTGACTCGAGACTAGATAATTGTTGGTGGAAAATATTTCATCCTCAAGGTCTCTACAGTAATATGACAAAGGCAATCTACTAAACCAAAGTTCCAGTATTAACTCCTGTTTAGTATGTGATCAAGTTCGAAGAATCAATGCAAACTCCAGTTCAGAGTATAACTTCGAAGGTCGAATCTTCAGAGAGCTTATCTGCCAGCAAGGATGGAAGACTTATCTTCTTTCAGATTAGATTAGTCTTTTACCATTTTAACCCTATTAGGGGTACCGAATAGTTTCCACTATGTCGGTTGTAATTGAGGGCTAAAAAGGTCTTTTCCTTGAGATTTTTACCTATAAATACCCCCCATTTTAACATGCAATGAGGATTGAATACTCAGTTATTCAATACAAAACATCGAATTACTACAAGCTATTATCCAATTCGGAGGCTTGAAATAGTCACTCCACAAACAGTTTGTTTGTTAGTTTCCAATTTCTGAAAACCTATTAGTGTAATCTTTTACGCCGACAGTTGGCGCCGTCCGTGGGGAACCTTGTCCAAAAAACATCGTTCTGTACCAAGTTCTCGAAACCAGGCCTCCCAAGCGGAGTTCAGTTGGTAGTCCTACTCGAAGGTCCCCTCGGACCTCCGGAGCAAGATCTTCCAACACAGTCCAGGTCGGAGGACCTTCGGTAATTCCTCCACCTCAGACTCCCGAAGAGATTCCCCTTCCTCGAGCATACGGAGTTCCTCCTCCAACTCCATCTATACTTTGGCTAGCTAGAGTCCCTTCTCCAGCTCCGATTCCAATTCGAACTGACTCATACAGTTCTCAAGACCGGGAAGACTCTTTCGGAAGAAATGAAGATGGTCTTGGCGACATGGCAACCCATATGGCCAGTCTCCAAGCTGAAGTGGCGAGGTGGAGGCAAGAAGCCGTAGATAGGCTTCATTCTTAGGCCACCTCGGTCATTTCCGAAGTGCCTCAAGACGACGATCTTCCTTATCCCGAAGCCCTAGAGAATGCTTCCTTCGATAGCGAGTCTCCGCTGCATCCCGAGTTACAGAAAGTGCGCTTTGACCCTAAGTTTAAAACTTCAAAGCTCTATAAGTACTCCAGAGAGGAGGACCCCGGGGAGTTCTCCCATTCTTATGCTTTGGCAATTGAGGCCGATGGAGGAGTGCGAGACACCATGGCCAAGTGTTTTCCTCTTGCTCTCGATGGGGTGGCTTTGCGTTGGTTTTGGTCCCTGAAGTCGAGATCATTTAGAACCTGGGAGCAATTAAGGAAGAAGTTCATAAGTAACTTTTAGGGTACCTTCGTACTCCGAATGTCTATGGGAAGTCTTTTCCAGGTGAAGCAGCTGCCTGGAGAAACTTTAAGACAATTTTTCAAGCGCTTCTCCCATACGAAGTCGCAAATACAGGGGCTGGCTACGTCCTCCATAGTTGATGCAGCTCGAGAGGGAGTTACCCATGCAGGCCTCCTTGATAAACTCCATTAGAAACAGATATCCTCTGTAGCTCAGCTGGTGGATTATTTTGAAGAATATGCTAGGTCAGAAGAAGGGTGGATCCAGAGAACTACTTCAACTCCGTCAATCCTGCAAGAAGTCAAGTTCGAATTAAAGACTTCAACACCTTCACATGGGCCTAGCATCGAAGTCTAGCTTGATAGACGTCGGGGGCAAAAGCATCCTCATTCTGAAGTCCTGACCATTGCTCCTCCGCAGAAATTTGTCCCTAAAAACTTCACAAGCCTCGGGAAGCAAGACCAGCGGCTGGAGGCCACCAGGGAAGCTGGCTGACAAAGCCCAGGCCTTCTTCTGCTGCATCCATAGTGAGAATTGGAGTCACGCTACTGATGCGCGCAAGTCTATACTCGCTTTAAGAGGTGAGTACCTTGAATGGACCTCGGGTCGAGGCACTACTGACCGAGTTCCTTCCGAGGTACGTCTGGAGCCTGTCCAGGCTGTGGCACGTATAGACAACTTCGACCCTGCAAGACAACCTCTAGTGGTCAATATTATGCCACCTCCGAAGCAGGAAGATGGTCAAGATCGGGGTAAAAGAGTAGTCCTCCCCATTTCCGGAGGAGGGACCCTTGGCAGTATGTCGAAGAGACAGCAAAGAGAACATGTCTGGGAAGTGGGCCATATTGGAACTTCTTCGTCCACAACTACCATGCCCGAGTGGTCCCATGTGCAGATGATGCAGCTGGCATAAAGTTTCTACCTGTAGATCCCCTTGTTATTATTGTCGATATAGCAGGGACTGAAGTCCGGAGAGTGCTGATTGATAGAAGGAGTTTAGCAGATATCATCTTCATTCATGCCTTCGATCAGCTCTATATCTCCGGGAAACATCTCCTCCCAGCAGCTCATCCCTTGCAAGGCTTCGCAGGACCCCCTCTTGATGCCCTCGGCCAGATAGGTCTCGAGGTTGCTTTCGGAGAGGGGCTACTAGCAAGGACAGAGGAGGTGATTTTCGATGTTGTAGATGCCCCTTATGCATATAATGTTATCTTTAGGAGGGGCAAGTTAAATCAGTTTTGAGCCGTGGCGCATCATAACTATTTATGTATGAAGATGCCCACGCAAGCGGGAGTACTCACTGTCTTCGGAGATCAAGCCACTGCGCGAAGAGCAGAATATGGTCATGGCCCCCTCTTGACCCGAGACAAGTGAACAACGTACAAGGTAATCCGGAGGATATCTCTGCTCCAGGTGAACCTTCGAAGAAATCCTTCTCAAGACCCAGCCCCGACGGAGAAAATTATAACGAAGGTTGTTGTCAAAGATGGCAAAGACTATTCTTTTCAGTTCGGCCAAGATTTGCCCCCAAAAATCACTACTTCGTTAGAAAAGGTAGTCGAAGAAAATTTGGATGTCTTTGCCTGGTCTGATGAAGACATTCCCAGAGTCAGTCGAGATATCATTGAGCATAGCTTGCTTGTGAACCCAAGGGTTCGACCTGTCCGACAAAGACTTCGGAAGTTTTCCACGGAGAGGGCCATCCTTGCTAAAGCAGAAGTGGAAAAATTGCAGAAGGCTGGGGTTATTAGAGAAGTAGTTCATACGGAGTGGTTAGCCAACCCAGTCTTCGTCAGAAAGAAATCCTCCGAGAAGTGGCACATGTGTATTGAATTTACATCCTTGAATAAAGCATGCCCCCGTGACCCCTATCCCATGCCCCGAATTGATCAATTAGTTGACTCCACTGCTGGTTCGAAGTTATTAAGCTTCCTCGACACGTATTCTGGCTATCATCAAATCTGGTTAAAGCGCGAAGATGAAATCAAAACAAGAGTTGTAACTCATTCAGGAGTCTTCTGCTATGTAAGAATGCCTTTTGGTTTAAGAAATGTCGGGGCAACTTTTTCAAGGATAGTTGCTAAAGCTCTAGGTCATCAAATAGGCCGCAGTGTAGAAGCCTATATGAATGATATTGTAATAAAGAGTGCTTTAAAGCACCAACATAGCCTAGACTTAGCAGAAACGTTCGATAGCCTTCGGGCATGTGGAGTTCGTATCAACCCCGAAAAATGTATCTTCGGGGCTCAGGCTGGAAAATTGTTAGGGTATTTAGTTTCAAGTAGAGGGATCGAAGCTAGCCCTACTCAAATAACTGCATTACAAAGGATGGCTCCTCCAGAAAATTTAAAGCAGGTGCAAAAGCTAACTGGTCGCCTAGCAGCACTTAGTAGATTTCTAGCAAGGTATGCGGAGAGAAGTTTGCCCATTTTCAAAGTATTGAAAGGGTCCGAAGATTTTGCATGGACACTGGAGTGTCAAAAGAGTTTTGATGATATTAAAAATTATCTCAGTAACCTCGCTACACTCATGGTGCCCATTGTAGGGCACGTCGATAAAAGTTTTCAAGTTCATCACCCACAGCTTGCAAAATATTTGGAAGAGATCCGTAAGATCGAAGCAGCATTTAAAGGGATTTCCATCAGAAGTATACCAAGAGCTGAAAATATGCAAGCCGATAGCTTAGCAAAAGCTGCAGCTGGAGCTATGGACATCCCGGAAGGAGCTTTTTATGAAGAGCTTACATCACCTTCGGTGCCACAGATCCCTTCTATGGAAGTTCTATGCATTCCAAACACTGATTGGCGGAGCTCAATTATTTGAATTCTTGCAAGGTGAAACAAATTTGCCTGAAGGGCCACAACTTTCGAGGTTGAAGCTAAGAGTTCGAAATTATCATATAATCAACGATATTCTTTACAAGGCCGGAGTATGTTCCCCTCTGCAACGATGTATATCTCAAGCCGAAGGTCAAGAGATGCTCTGAGAAATTCATGAAGGCCTTTGTGGTAGCCATATGGCCCCTCGGGCTTTGGCAGGAAAACACTTCGCTAGGGACTTTATTGGCCTACAATAGTAGCTGATGCGGAGAGCTTAGTTCGCACATGCCAAGGTTGTCAATGGATGGGAAGAAGTCATCGTCCGCCAACAACTCTTAAAATCATTGCTCCAGTTTGGCCATGGCCAGATGGGGCATGGACCTTATTGGCCCTTCCCAGTAGCAAAAGGAAATCTGAAGTTCGTAGTGGTAGCAATTGAGTATTTTTCTAAGTGGGTCAAAGCAGAACCCCTCACAACTATCCCTTTGAATAATGTACAAAACATTTTCTCGAAAAATATTATATGCAGGTTCGGAGTGCCTCGACATCTCACAGTTGACAATGGGACACAATTTGATGCAAAGCCCTTCAGGAAGTTTTGCGAAGATCTTGGCATACAAATATGCTTTGCTGCGGTGTGCCATCCTCAGTCTAACGGAGCTATCGAAAGGGCCAATGGTAATATCTTGTCAGGGCTGAATCGAAGAATAGTAGGATTGGCAAAGGGGTTGTGGACCGAAGAGCTCCCGAAGATTTTATGGTCCATTCGGACCACTCAAACAAGGTCCACAGGTTTCACTCCTTTCAGACTATTATTTTGAGATGAAGCTATGATGCCAACGAATCTTAAAGGAGGATCTCTTCGCAGCACCGAACCTGAAATAGAAGGAGAAAGGCAATCTTCACTTGATTTAACAGAAGAAACAAGACTTCGAGGTGTCGCCAATTTGTCGGAATATCAGCAGCAATCGAAGACTTGGTTTGACCCGAAGGTTAAGCTTAACGAACTTAAGCCAGGTCATCTAGTTTTGTGAAGCATTATAGCACCAGGGAAATTAGGAAATAAGTGAGAAGGTCCATACATTATTCTCCATTTAGGACGCCCTGGTTCTTTTAAGCTAGCTAATTTAGAAGGCGAAGAGTTAAAGCATGCCTGGCATGCGGAGCACTTAAAGCGATATTTTGCATAGGGGCTCCTTGTAATCATTTGTAAACACCTTCTGAATTAATAAGTTCACGGTTCAGATAATGCCTACCTCTCAAACACTTCTTACTTCTAGTGGACGCACTGGAAGAACGAAGTTGGTTGTGAGGGAAGTGTCATTCATTTGAACCAATTTTGTGGACTTCGAACCACTGGTTCGAAGCTTCCGACGAGGTGGGAAACACAGAAAAATGGATTCCAAGCCAACGGCTTGAAAGCATTCATAAAAAGAGTCCAAGGAGACCAAATGATACGGATTCCAGTCTCCGGCCTGAAAGCATATGTAAAAAGAGTCCAAGGAGACCACTATGCGAATTCCGAACCACTGGTTTGATAGCATTCACAAAAAGAGGCGAAGGAGGCCAAACAAAATAGATTTGAGCTGATAGCTTTGAATGTCTGTAAAAAGAGTCCAAAGTGACCAATTGTTTTGGATGCTAAGGTATCCAAAAAACTAGTCCGAGGTGACTACATTCAAACAAAAAGGTACTAAGTTCCCAAGTTTTAGACTCCAAGTAGTCGAAGATATTCTTGATATTTTAATCAATCTCTAATTTGCTAAGGGGCTCTGAGCCTCCAAAATTGTACTCTTAATTAAGTTATTTTCATTGCGTGTAACCATCTTCGACCAAATTTCAAAGTTGCTTACACCCAAAGAGGGGCTGGGAAATAGGGATACAATTTTAAAACTTTAATCTTTATCATTCGAACAGATTACATTACATTATGAAAAGTATGTATCTATACCAAGAAGGAAATGAAGACCCCTTCAATCCCTAGAGCTACCACTAAAGCAAGAATGATTAGTTCCGGAGCCGGGAGTCCTAATAACTTACGTTTAACTCTTCTCCTTCCTCTCTAAGCTAGGAAATATTTTGTTCCTGTTGGAGTTTAGCCCAGTTCGAAGTCGCTCGGGGCTTCTCTCCCAGCTTCAAAGTTGTTCAGTTTTCTTTGTTTGTTCTTCAGTAGTATTTTCTTCTTTAGACCATTCAACGTCTTTAGAAGATGAAGTTTCAAAGTTAACTTATTTTTCCTCCTCTTTAATGTAAGATAATATATCTTTGTAAATTGCGGGCGCAATCACACCGGAGCTTTCTCGAGGAATCAAAAATCGAGGTTGTTTGTGAAGTCTTAGAAGGTCGAAGGTAGCCCATAGCAGGCGAAGTTGTTCGGTAACGTCTAACACTTCGAGATCATCCATAAGAGATCAGAAAGCCTAAAAACATTTCCAAATAAGTCTTCATTCATAACAGATGAAAGCATAATTTTTTACATGTTCGTAGCCCTAAACAAAACTAGACTTGTGGGTCTAGCGGAGGCTGGCTGCTCGAAGCCTATGACCGAGCTTATTTCTGGCGAAGTCCTTCATCAATCCAAGCCTTGATCGCTGATCGACCTTTGGCTCTCCAAGATGCTTGGAAGGCTTGCCAGGCTGCGGCCACGTCTTCAGAAGGGTTTAATAGCTGGTTATCGTCGAAGGTAATGGGAGCCGCCCCTGAGTCTGGTGCTACTGATAGCCCTAGATCTTCGTAGTAGAGAAGTATTCCGAGAGCGGATACTTGGCCGGAGATTTCTCCATACCAAATACCCACTGTCTTCATCATCTTCGCCGCTCCTTGGATCATATTCAATCATCGCTGCAAGGGGACGTCGCCAGTCAAAGGTATTGTCCAAGAAGTACCGAAGTATTCTAAGACACCCAGAAGGTTGTCCATGGTCTCCGCAGCTACCTTCTCAGACTTCACCTTGTCATTGGCCAAAATATCCCTTAATGAAGACAGCTCGTCTATCAAAGAAGATAGTTTGGCTGCCTCCATGACCAAGGAGTTCTTCTGGCTAAGCAAGTTGTTGGCCTCCTCCATGGACTTTGTTTGTTCTTCTCGGAGCTTGACCAGCTTAGCCCCCGCGGTTGCTTGCTCCATCCGCATCCTTCCTATTTCAACCTGAAGCATGATTTGTTCAGCTTCGAGCTTCTAATTAGCAGCCTCCAGACCAAGTCTAGCTTTCCTCTCTGCTGCTACCATCTCGTCGAAGCTGGAAATTCGAATTTCGGAGCTCTCAAGACTTCCTTGGAGGGTAGTAATCTTCTCCTTAAGATGAATGCTTTTCTGCTCGTTCTAAACAGCCACAGCTCGAGTCAAGACTATTTGCTGTGAAGGAAAAAGAAATGTGAGAAACTATTTATAAGCTAAAACTAATCTTGTTATTGCAAATACTTTGTACCTGGTATGCTGCCCATTCCAAAGCTGCATCCAGCTCCGATCCCTCAACCTCTCCGAGTATGGCCACCAAGTCAGTCTCCTCAACTTCGCGATTAGCCCGAGCCAAAGGCTCTAGCAGAGTCCGAAGTCCGGTCCTTCGCTCCAGAAAAGGAGCTAGGAGGGGGAGCATTGACAAGGCTCTTTGGTCGTCTTCGTTGGGCGAAGGGCTAGAGCATTGCGCCGCATCCCTTGAAGCTTCGGTGGACTGGCAACCCTCCACAGATTGTCCTCCATCTGTCGATTCTGATGGAGTTAATCCTGAGTTCAGAGCAGGAAAAGGATCCATCTTTATAACTTCCTCTGGAACCGACCTCGGAGATGTCGAAGTTCCATGCACAGTCTTCGCAGGAAGAGTCATCTCCATGTGGGTAGACCCTACAAAACCAAAGGTATTATATATTGCATAATTTTGCAGGACATGAAGAAAAAGTTGCTTTAATAAAGTTTACCTTCGAAACCCTCTCGGTGAATGAGTATGGGGCTACTTGGAGGGTCGAAGGCCCCCTCGAAATATTCGTCAGATTCAAGATCATGAACCGAAGGGTTAGCTTTCGGAACCTCTCTTGGGGCAACAGTTACCACTTCGTCCAGAATCTAAGCTTGATCAACTGCTACTTCGACTCCGCCTTCAATAGCAGGGGCTTCTTGGCTTGGCAAGTCTAGCAGTACATTCGATGTCCCAGCCTGTTCGGAGTTGTCTGGCGCAGCCAGAACACCCGCTGCATCACTAGTGGCCACGACTTTGACATCCGCTCGCGCCTCTTCACCCCCGGGAACAAGGTCTATAAAGACCCTTTGCATTTCTCTTTCTCCTTCATCCTCAGATGAAACTGAAGACGAAGCGGCGGACTTGGAGGGAGCCATGTTCTTAGGTTTGAGGGCTAACTTCTTCACGGGAGTCTTGGCTGGTGCCGAATTCCCAGCCTCGGCTTTTCTCTTCTTCGGACCAGTCTTGGAAGGAACCCAGTGAGGAAGAGAAGGGGCTATGACTCTGAGTACGCCCACACCCGGTTGAATCACTCCTAGCTTCCTACCAGTTTTACCCTCCATTCTTTTTCGGCGGGGGTAGGAGCCCCGAGGATCTTCTCCAAAGTACGAATGACTTGCTCCGAAGTCAAAGAGGCTTGTGGAGCTGAAAGATAAGTTTTTATTAATCTTTTATAAAACAATCATACATGAAGCATGTTGTAGTTTTCGAAGTTATCTGCAGAGCTCAAACTCAAAGAAATTTTTCGGAGTCCACCCTCCGGATCTTCTTCGAAATTAACGGGCCAGTTGGCCACTAGAGGTGGAATCTGGAGCCCGATGAACTCCTCCGCTAAGTCCTGCATGCTAATGCGGCGACTAATCCTTTGAAGCAGATTAAGACGGGCTTCGAGCTGGCCGAGGTTTTGATGGACTTCGACTTCCCTTTAGAAATATATATCTTGCAGAGGCCCAGCCAAATGGCTGTCTGCTCTAACTTCGGCATAGAACCATTGAAGAATCCAATCTGTGTACCATCTGGCATTGATGGCCTTCGCTGGAAATCACAATTGGAATTCATCCTAGAGTCTGAAGTTGATGCTGCCAAAGTCCACTATGATCTTTTCTCCTCCGGAGCTTTGGTAAGTCTTGGGCTGGCAGGAGGCTTTGTGAAGTGCTACGAATATTTCTGTTCTCCCTTCGCAGCCTTCGGCCCATAGCGCCCACTAAAAGATACCGAGGCATGCTATTGTGTTTGGAGATAACTGAGGAAGGGTAACGTGGAAAAGATTCAGTACCTCCGACAAGAAGTCCACCGCTTGAAGTCCTAACCCTGCTTCGATGAAAGCTTCGAAAACGACGACTTCTCCTGGCCGTGGCGAAGGGATGGCTTCCTTCCCGGTCTTGCGGACATTAATCCCCGGGCTAATTTTTCCTTCAACTATTGCTGCGATTGTCTTCCTCTTGCAGGTGGATGGCCCCAGTTTATAAGACTGGTCAGAGTACGTCGAGGAGTTTGGGAGAAGGTCATGGGGGCCGACTTGTTGGGGATTCCCCGCAGGTGCCGCCGCTGCTGCTGCCGTAATGGCCTTCTGCCGAGCTAAACCTAAGGTCGCCCTGGGATCCTTGAAACTTGTCTTCACCATCAAGTAGAACAGGGTGATTGGAGCTAAAGCTTGGAGGCTAAATGGTGGATTGCGCGAGAACGGTAAGAAAGGTATCTTGGATTTTTCTAGGTCTTCTATTTATAGACTGGATTCCTGATTTTTTACCGTTCAGACTTGGCGTTATGTCTTCTTGACCGTTACTACTTACGTAATCAACGCAGCGTCATAGCTTATTCTGAAAGGAAAAGGTTACAGAGTTGTTCGAATAGAACTCTTTTAGAAATCGATTCGAAGTTCTAAATTTAGCATATTTTGAAGGTTGATAAATTTTATTAACCCTTACGCATGATTATATTTCTTGTGTACACCGCTCTCCTAACCTTACAGATCATATGGAGAAGCGTATTCGAGGGGCTACTGTTGGGGGAAAATATTTCATCCTCAGGGTCTCTACAGTAATATGACAAAGGCAATCTACTAAACCAAAGTTCCAGTATTAACTCCGGTTTAGTACGTGATCAAGTTCGAAGAATCAATGCAGACTCCAGTTCGGAGTATAACTTTGAAGGTCTAATTTTCAGAGAGCTTATCTGCCAGCAAGGATGGAAGACTTATCTTCTTTCTGATTAGATTAGTCTTACCATTTTAACCCTATTAGGGGTATCGAATAGTTTCTACTATGTCGGTTGTAATTGAGGGGTAAAAAGGTCTTTTCCTTAAGATTTTTACCTATAAATACCCCCCATTTTACCCTGTAATGAGGATCGAATACTCAGTTATTCAGTACACAACTTCGAATTACTCCAAGCTATTATCCAATTCGGAGGCATGAAATAGTTCACTCCACAAACACTTTATTTGTTAGTTTCCAATTTCTAAAAACCTGTTAGCGTAATCTTTTATGCCAACAATAATGATTGGAAATTCTGATATTACCTATCGAAACATTCGATCCACAAAATTTTCTTGGGAATATCCTTCAGAAATCAGAGCCAACTCTAAGCAAGAAAAGAGTTTTGTCCACAAACTAATCACAAAGCCATTCCACAATAGAAACTGCTTTAAACGACCATACCAAGCCGTAGGGGCTTGCTTCAGACCATATAAAGGTTTCTGCTTGAAAACATGTCAACAAAACATAGGGTTTTCAAAATTGCGGGGCTGCATAACATACACCGCCTCCTCTATGTACCCGTTTAGAAAGCACTCTTGACATCGATTTGAAAAAGCTTAAAACATTTCAAAGCATCGAATGCCAAAAGTATGCGAATATATTTTAGACTGACAATAGGGGCGAAAGTCTCCTCAAAATCAATACCCTCTTTCTGGCAAAAATATTGGGCAACTAATCGAGCTTTATTGCGCACCACACCCTATCTTCACCTTGCTTGTTCTTAAAGACCCACTTGGTGCCTATGGGGTTGTAACTTGGTGGCACTTGCACTAGTGTCCAGACCCTATTGCGAACAAAATTTCCAAGCTCTTCCTGCATGGCATTTATCCAATTCACATTAGATAAAGTGTGAGGAACATCTCTAGGCTAAAAATTGGCAACAACACTAGATTCAACAAACACATCAAGAGAACCAGTCTCATAACGCAAAGATCTCGAAGTGAGATCACCAATGATGAGCTCTAAGGGAAGATCACGCTAATCTGTCCGAGAAGGCCCAAATGAACTAGAGAAATCAATCCGAAAACCTTACTAAAGGGTAGGATATTGCAAACCAAATATCCTCTAGAATCAACAACAAAAGACATGCCATTCTTAAAATAAACTTTTAAGCCCTCCCAAAGAAGTTGCAAAATAGTAACTAGATTAAAGCCCAAATTTCCAATGAAAGAACCATTCTTCAAAGAGAAATGTTCAAAAATATGAATTGAGCAAAAACCGTGTACCATCCTTTGACCACTGTTCCCGAAAGTTATGTACTCCTTGGAGCTCAAGGAAGTGAGGCTAGAGAACCATTTGTGATGTCCCATCATGCGGCGAGAGCATCCCAAATCCGTGAACCATATGTCCTCAGAGCCTCGATCCTACAAAATCAATGGTCATAAGAGGGAGTAAATGGTCCAACACCATGTTTGGCAAAAGAGCTAAACCAACGTTGAGCCATCTGATCAAAGGAAGGAAAGCAGAAATGAGTGTAAGAGTCTAGACCAAAAACGCAGCTCAAAACGCGGTCATCCATTCTGCCTACAGTCATGGCGATGAGGTCCAAAGTCATATCCAGAATAACCCAGAACTCTGCCGGAGCGAAAACCACCCTCCGGAGCATTGACACCAAAGTCGTATCCTCTACCACCACCTACACGATGCGCCTTGAGCATCTAGCCTCTCTCTACATCGAGGGACTCTGTCTACCACCCTATTGGTGGAACTGCTCCTTCCCACCATGACCTCTCTCTACTCTCAACTCGCGTCCTCCTGAAGCAAAACACCACAAGATGCCCATTCTCTTTAAAAAAACTATCAGTGATAGGTCGGCTTCTTGGGACGTGGTTGAGTCTTGGGTTTCTTGG
The DNA here is from genome assembly GCA_019279435.1 of Zizania palustris. Classification (NCBI taxonomy): domain Eukaryota; kingdom Viridiplantae; phylum Streptophyta; class Magnoliopsida; order Poales; family Poaceae; genus Zizania; species Zizania palustris. The sequence goes on along the minus strand of JAAALK010000285.1, from coordinate 40,989,376 downwards.
GCTTGGTGGTGTTTGGTATTGGCTCTTTTGTGTGAGAGGGTCCACATAGAGAGTCAAGAGAAATCTGAAGTCTCTTGGACTTGGGGATCCAGATAGGCTTCTTGGGTGGAATTTTAGGTTGTTCTTGAACACTCCATCCTTGGGCTGACTAGCCTGAAAAGATGGTGTCTTGGGATATCTCTGCTCTAGAGTCATCTTACTCCACTCCACTGCACGGCTCAGGGAACAGTCAAAGTCAGCCTTGGTGTAGGTGTAACCTATTCCAACCCATCCTGACTTTTAAACTGCTGGATCATTATGCCAAGATGAGGCTCTCTAGCACTCACCAAACTCAAGATCTGACGGAGGTAAGAGTTCTCATTCTGGGCATTAGCTAACTCCTCTCTCAAGGAAGCTAGCACCTCCACCTGAGATAAGTAAATATCACACTTTCCATCGATTTGAACAGACTTATCAAGCTTTTGGAGCTCGGCTTTCATATTGATCAGCTCCATCCTTAGAGACAAGCAGTTCTCACAGATAGTGGGTGGAACTAAGAAGGTCTCAAGCTTGCGCGACTGCACATCACCCTTCGCTCTCAGCTCAGCTAGGTCATTTATATGGGATGGGCAGTCTTTACAGGGGACAACAACTGTGGCATGAGCATCTTTCATCTCCAGCTAAGCACTTTCAAGCTTAGTAGCCAAATTGTCTCTCTCATGAACCCTCTCAGTGTACCTGGACTTCAAATAAGTCAGGTCACTTAGCAACACTTAAAAGTTAGGGAACTCACTGCTCTCACCCAAGCAAGGGAAATAAGATAGACTCTCAATATTGCTATTGGCCATAGCAAGCTCACTCTCTAGCTCATCTACCCTCTTCTTAATCCTCCTAAGAAGTTTCTCTCGATACTTCAACTACTAACGATTCTCTTCTAGTAATTCAACAACTTATCATTCATAAGATGATACCTTCTCATTGTCATCGTCAGAGTTGTCGAAGGAGCCCTTGTCTTCTTTATCCCCAAGAGCCATTGAGTAGACGCTCTTGTGGGATCTTCGGCTGTAGTGTGAGCGAGTGTTTGGCTTGTCCCTGAAAGCCATGAAGAAGAGGCTAGATGGATCATCCATGTCCTTCTACTTCCCCTTCTTGGTCACGATATCCTCATCACTTGAGCTTGATGAAGAGGAAGAAGAGGATGATCGCTTGGAGTAGCTCCTATCCATCTCGACGAAGAAGGCCTTGTCCCGTTCTTTGTTCTTGAACCGGTAGCCTTTAGGGCCTTTCGGAAGAACTTCGTATTGGGCTTGCCCTTGGTGAAGGTGTACTTGTCGGAGACGATGTGCTTGTTGGAGTCATAGGAGCTACCGCCGGTGCCCTTCTTGTGAGTGTTCCACTTGGGGCAGTCGGCGATGAAATGATCTAGATGACCACACTCAAACAACAAGGTTTTGTGCCATGTCGTTTAAGCAAGCATCTATCATAAACACGGCGAACCAGACTGTAGAACAAACACGGATCATCATCTCCTAGAAGATCCAATTAGTCCTTAGTGATATAAATCAAAGAGGACAAAGCACAACTCAAAGAAGCATCAGTAGAATGTGTCGCAAGGGCCACGGGTTTTGAGTGAGAACTAGTGAGATTTGATCCCAACTGGATATCATGCTCCACGACAGTCGAGGTATCGTAAGAAGCACTCTGAACAATGGAATGTACTTTGATCTCCCAAACCATAGGATCCAAGGTATGAAGAACCTTGAGTGCCAATTCATGGTCTGAGACTAGTTGTTCTCTATCAGCCTTGTTGGCCTGAAGCTTATTAATGATCTATTGAAAGCGACTAAAAAGAGCTTCGATATTCTCACCCCACTTCTGCGAGAAATTTTCATATTCTCACCGGTAGGTCTAATAGAGCCTAGCCTAGAGTTGTGTTGTCCCCTCATGGTGTGCTTGGAGGATAGCCAAGATCTCTCGAGCATTGTCAAGATAGCTAACATGCTCAAACTCACTAGGACGTAAACTAGAAAACATAATACTCATTGCCTTGTTGTTCAGGTCATGCTGAGAGACTATCTCAAGGATAGTACGGTTAGTAGCCAGAAGCACGGTGAAAATGGCATGAACACACATGTCCCATATTCCCGAGCTCTGGCTCAATAGATAGGCTCGCATGTGAGTCTTCCAATAATTATAGCCAAAGAACTCAAGAGATGGAACCTTCACAGCAGAAGTCATGATCACTACCTTGGGTTAGAACTTGTTAAGGTAAGGAAAAACCCTAACATTGCCCTGATATCACTTGTAGGACCGAGAACAGTGACCAGAGGGGGTGAATGGGTGCCTCGACAAATTCTTTCGAATTGATGGCCTACCCTTAACACCCAATGCTCCTCAAAAGATTACCAAAAACTCAAACAAAAATCACAGATGAAAGCCTAGTGCTATCACTCTCCTGTCAGATATGATGTGAAGCAACAATATAAGAGATCACAAGCACTAACAAAAATCTAGCCTAAAAACAACCGATGTCCTAATCAAAAAGTCACCAACAAAGTGCTTAAAGGTAGATTAACCCTACTAATTTATTTGATGACAAATAAATAGATAATTCATAATCTCACTTGCATTCCATCAAGCTCATAGTAAAACAACCACAGTTCATAGGAAATTAAACAAACATATGACATGCACTAGTATATCTAGATAAAATCATTATATGTACTAGTAGTCATTGAATCAAACACATGCCATTCAATAGAAAATACTGCAAGTATACGAGAATCGCAATGTAATATTAATGTGATCTGAAATTTCTGACGGAGAAGCTATCGATTCTCTTGCCTGTGCTAGTCTCTGAAGATTGGTGGCATGCATGCCTGCTCTGCGTGAGCCTAGCGACCCACGCGTTGCACGCGTCAAGCACTGCCACCTGTGCCGAACAACCTCTACCACCTCACGCGTGTCCCGTGCCTTGCAAGACGGCCCCACGCGAATGGGCTCATGCTTCCCGCCTAGAACTCTCCCCGAAGAAAATCGGATGCTCGTTGTTTGTGAGTAGCATAGTGGTGGAGGTAGGAGAAGAAACTGTGTAAGCAATGATGGCGGGTAAAGCTGATAGTCGGTGTCTAGAGATAGGAGAAAAAGAAGTTTTTCATGAACTCAGATTTTTTAAATTTAGTTGAGTTAGTGAAACCCTAGTGTATACATGGCCTTTTATAGGCAGTTCAAAAAGTGGAAATACGCAATTACCCCTACGGTAAAAAACACACATATGCAAAAATAAAACTACGGGCCCAACGGGCAAAATAGTAAAATCCTATCTAAATATAGCTTGTCCTATCGTGGAGCTTTCGTAGAAGCTACGACTTCACTTTAGGAACGTCAGATCTCTAGTTGTCTTTCTAGATTGAGGCATCGGTTTTGCGCCGAAACCGACAAAGCGTCCACTATCTTCGTAGTGGGTACCCGGATTGGGCTGACCCGATTGCGTGGCTCTCTTGGCCCGACAATCTATCACCGCCCATTTACCTGAGTCAAACCCAGTCAACATACCAGCAGATCCCCTGCCATTCCTTGCCCATGTACTCGGATTGGGTAGGCGTGACTCCATGGCCCCTCTGTCCGGCAGTCGCTCATCGACCCTGTACCTAAGTCAAATGCGGTCAAGACACGATAGGTCTTCTCTTCTCTTCTTCATCTCCTTTCTTTTCTTTGACTTTCGTTGACAATTATTCACCACTTCTGCAGCCATGAGACCCATGATATTCAACATGGCTCCTCAGAAAGGCCATGAAAGACTACAAGCGCTAGAACAAGAAGCGAGACAAGGTCTTCTTCGTCGAGATGGAGAGGATCTACTACAAGTGATCATCCTCTTCTTCCTCTTCATCGTGCTCAAGTGATGGGGAGATCATGATCAAGAAGGGAAAGGAGAAGGACATGGTTGATCCTGCTGGCCTCTACTTCATGGCCTTTGGGGACAAGCCTAGGACTCGCTCTCATCACAGCCAAAGATCTCAGAAGAGATTTTGTTCAATGGCTCTTGAGGATAAAGATGACAAAAGCTGCTTTGACAACTCTGACAACGACGATGAGAAGGTATCCTCTTATGAGCGAGAAGTTGTTAAATTACTTGGAGAGAATCATCAGGAGTTGAATTATCGGGAGAAACTTCCTAGGAGGGTTAAGAAGAGGGTAGATGAGCTAGAGAGTGAGCTTGCTACGACCAATAGCAATATTAAGAGTGTATCTTCTTTCCCTTGCTTGGGTGAGAGTAGTGAGTGCCCCAACTGTAAGGTGTTTCTTAGTGACCTAACTTCTCTAAAGTCTAGGTACACCGAGAGGGTGAATGAGAGACGCTTTGGACAGTAAGCTTGAAAGTGCTCAGCTTGAGCTAAAAGATGAGCATGCCTCATCTTTTGTGTCTTGTAGAGACTGCCCATCCCATTTAGCTGACCTAGCTAAGCTGATAGCAAAGGGTGATGAGCAGTCGGGTGAGCTTGAGTGCCGTAGAGATGAGTTGGTATAGACCAAGCATGAGTTAGAGACCTTGTCAATTCCACCCACTGTCTGTGAGAACTATTTGTCTCTAAGGATGGAGCTTATCAAGAAGAATGCTAAGATCCAAAACCTTGAGAAGTGTGTACAAGTCGATAGAGACTGTAAGATCTTCATATCTTGGGTGGAGCTGCTAGCTTCCTTGAGAGAGGAGTTAGCTTATGCTTAGAATGAGAACTCTTACCTCCATCAGATCCTGAGTTGAGTGAGTGCTAAAGAGTCTCAACTCAGCATGATGATCTAGCAGTTCAAGAGATAGGATAGGTTTAGAGTAGGTTACACCTACACCAAGGCTGACTTTGAGAGTGCTCTGAGTCAGGCATTTGAGTGGAGTAAGATGACTCCTGAGCAAAGATATCCCAGGACTCACTCCACTGAGTCCTTTCAGGCCAGTTAGCCCAAGGATGGAGTGTTCCAAGAGCAACCTAAAGCTCCACCCTAGAAAAATGTGTGGATCCCGAAACCCAAGAGTCTTCTTACGTCTCTTGACTCTCTTCCTATACCGTCTCACACCAAAGAGCCAATACCAAACACCACCAAGCCCAAGAAACCATAGAAATAAGTTAGTCGCATTACAATGTATCTATAGCTAAAGAGTGACAGAAGAAGGTCTTACCAAGCGTTTAGCGTGGCGAATATGTATAATTAGTATATATATAATATATAATATATATAATAAAGTATATATATATAATTGCATAAGAAAAGAAATATATATAATAAAGTATATATATAATTGCATACGAAAAGAAATATATATAATAAAGTATATATATAATATACTAATCACCGTAATGAAATCATCAACAAACCACAAATTAACACAAGAATATAATTAATAGCGTATATATATTTCAATTTTACCACAAATTAACACAAGAATATAATTAGTCGAAGGCACTTTCACCTAGTCGGCCGTCCAGAGACACCTGGCGACCAATTACCGATGGAAGTTAGCCTTTGGCCGACGGAAGTGCCCCGCTGCGACCTCGTCATGCCCTATCGAGCCCTCGCCGCGCCATCGCCGCGAGGGAGGGGGAGAGGATTAGAGAGGATAAAAGGAGAGGGGTGCCACAGGAGGGGTAGCAGAGGTGGCGATGGCACAAGGGGAAGGGGTAGCAGAGGCGGCGACGTGGCGCACGGGGAAGGGTAGCAGAGACGGCGACCAGCGGCGCAAGGGGAGGGGTAATAGAGGTGGTTTCGAAAGGGGAGGGGTAGCAGAGGTGGCGGCTGGCGGCGCAAGGGGAGGGATAGCAGAGGCGGCAGCCGGCGGCGCAAGGGGCAGAGGTGGTGGCGCAAGTGGAAGGGGAGGTAGAGAGTCGACTCAGTCGAGACTCGAGAGGGGGCTAGGTAGGGCGACGCGCCGACGCCTTAGTCGAAGCCACATTCACCTAGTCGGCCGTCCAAAGACACCCGGTGACCAATTGCCGATGGAAGTTAGTCTTTTGCTGATGGAAGTTAGCTTCTTCCGTCGGGAAAGGTCTAACTTCCGTCGGCTTTGGCAGACGGAAGTGCCCCGCTGCGCCCTCGCCATGCCCTATCAAGCCCTCGCCGCGCCATCGCCGCGAGGGAGGGGAGAGGATTAGAGAGGCAGAAAGGAGAGAGGTGCCATGGGGAGGGGTAGCAGAGGCGGCGGTGGCACAAGGAGAAGGGGTAGCAGAGGCGGCGACCGGCGGCGCAAGGAGAGAGGTAGCAGAGGCAGCGGCCGACGTCGCAAGGGGCATAGGTTGCGGCGCAATTGGAAGGGGAGGTAGAGAGTACACTCAATCGAGAATCGAGAGGGGGGCTAGCTAGGGCGACGCGCCGATGATAAATGCAGAGTCCAGATGATAGAGTTACAGAAATTAAGGGTGTGCTTGATTCGTTGCAAAATAACACAAGTTTATTTTTCATTAGCAATACTTCAAATCTTTTTCTCCTAAATCATGTATCTAATTTACAATATAACTACACCATTTATTCATTACATTTAAATATACAAAACACGATTTTGGGTGATTATATTTTGATGAAAAAGTATATATAACAAGCGGCTCATACTAATTCTAACTTGTATCATTCAACAAGCAAATTAGCTCGTACTATCCACTAACAAAGATCATCGAATAGCTAGAATTATGGATCATTCCATCCTATCCACGATACAACAGTACAAGTAACAAGTGGCCATGCATCTGACCTGAGGTAGTGAGGCGGTGGCGGCGGGGTGCCGGGATGGACGGCGGTGGTCACCGACGTGAGCGGTGGCCGGCTGCCGGGGGCACGGTGGCGGTGGGGCACCGACGGGTAGCGGCCTGTGGCGGCGGGGGCACGCATAGATGGTGGCCGGCGGCCGGGAGCACGGCGGCGGGGCACCAGCGAGGGCGGCCTGCGACAGTGGGCGACGGCGTCAGGAGGCGGTGGCGGCGGGCGCTCGGGACCGGCGGCGGCGATGGGCGGCGGCGGGAGTTGGGGCCGGGGGCTCGCGCGTGTACAGGGATTAGGTTTCCCTTTACGCACGCGCGGGGTTGGGGATTATATCCCTTAACTTCCGTAGGCCACCATTAAAGCCGACATAACTTCCGTCGGCTTTAATGGTGGCCGACGGAAGTTAAGGGATGTGTATCGGCCCAGACCACAGACCCGTTAACTTCCGTCGGCCACAGTTAAAAGCCGACGGAAGTTATTTTAACTTCCGTCGGCCACTTCAGGCCGACGGAAGTTATTTAACTTCCGTCGGCTTTTTGAAAAGCCGACGGAAGTTAAATTGGCCGACGAAAATGTTCTATTTTGTTGTAGTGGCTTTGGCAATTGAGGCCAGTGGAGGAGTCTGAGACACCATGGCCAAGTGTTTCCCCCTTGCTCTCGACAGGGTTGCCTTGCGTTGGTTCTGGTCTTTGAAGTCAGGATCAATTAGAACTTGGGAGCATCTAAGGAAAAAGTTTATAAGTAACTTTCAGGGTACCTTCGTACCCCCAATGCCTACGGGAAGTCTTTTCTAGGTGAAGCAGCTACTTGGAGAAACTTTAAGACAATTTTTCAAGCGCTTCACTCACACGAAGTCGCATATAAGGGTGTTGTCTATGTCATTTGTTGTTGATGTAGCCTGAGAGGGAGTTACCCATGCGGGTGTCCTTGATAACCTTCATCGGAAACAGATATCCTCTGTAGCACAGCTGATGGCCTATTTCGAAGAATATGCTATGTCAGAAGAAGGGTGGCTTCGAAGAACAACTTCAACTCCAGCAATCCTGCAAGAAGTCAAGCTCGAAGTGAAGACTTCAACACCTTTGCAGGGGCCCAACATCAATATCCAGCATGACAGGCATCGGGGGCAAAATCATCCTCGCTCCAAAGACCTAAATATTGCTCCTTCTCCGCAGAAATTTGCCCCTAGAAATCTACAAGCTTCGGGAACCAAGACCAGCGGCTGGAGGCCGCTAGGGAAGTCAGAAGGCAAAGGTCAGGCCTTGTTCTGCTGCATTCATGGTGAAAATCAGAGTCATGCTACTGATGCGTGCAAGTCTATACACGCTTTAAGAGGCGAGTACCTTGAAAGGACCTCTGGTCAAGGCACTACAAACCGAGTCCCTTTCTGAGGCACATCTGGAGCTTATGCAGGTTGTCGCACATGTAGACAACTTCGACATTACAAGACAACCTCCAGTGGTCAATATTATGCCACCCCCGAAGCAAGAAGATGGCCAAGATCAGGGCAAAAGAGCAGTCCTCCCCATTTCTGGAGGAGGGACCCTAGGCAGTATGTCGAAGAGACAGCGAAGAGAATATGTCCGGGAAGTAGGTCGTATTGGAACTTCTTCGTCTGTAGCTACAATTCCTGGGTGGTCCCATGTGCTAATATCTTTCTCCGTAGATGATGCAGCAGGCATAAATTTCCCACGTGTATATCCCCTTGTCATTACTGCCGATACAATAGGGACTAAAGTCTAGAGAGTGCTGATTGACGGAGTGAGTTCAGCAGTTATCATCTTTGTTCAAGCCTTCGATCAACTTTGTATCTCTAGGAAACATCTCCTCCCCACAGCTCATCCCCTGCAAGGCGTCGCATGACCTCCTCTTGATGCCCTCGGCCAGATAGGTCTGGAGGTTGCTTTCGGAGAGGGGCTCTTCGCAAGGATGGAGGAAGTAATCTTCGATGTTGTAGATGCCCCTTATGCATATAATGTTATCTTCGAAAGGGGCATGCTAAATCAGTTCGGAGCCATGGCGCATCATAACTATTAATGTATGAAGATGCACACGCAAGCGGGAGTACTCACTTTCTTCGGTGATCAAGCCACTACCCGAAGGGCAGAGTATGGTCATGGTCCCCCTCTTGACCCGAGGCAAGTGAATAATGTACAAGGCAATTCGGAGGATATTTCTGCTTCAAGTGAATCTTCAAAAAAATACTTCCCAAGACCCAGCCCCGACGGAGAAATTGTAACGAAGGTTATTGTAAAAGACGACAAAGACTATTTTTTTTAGTTCGGCAAAGATTTGCCTCCAGAAATCACTACTTCGTTAGAAAAAGTAGTCGAAGAAAATTTTGATGTCTTTTCTTGGTCTGATGAAGACATTCCAGGAGTTAGTCGAGATATCATTGAGCATGGCCTGCTTTGAAAGTTCGACAGGGGCTTTGAAATTGTCAATAGAAAGGGCAATCCTTTCTAAGGCAGAAGTGGAGAAGTTGCTGAAGGCTAGGATTATCAGAGAAGTAGCTCATACGAAGTGGTTAGCTAACCCAGTCCTTGTCAGGAAAAAATCCTCTAGGAAGTGGCGCATGTGTATTGATTTTACATCTTTGAATAAAGCATGTGCACGTGACCCCTATCCCATGCCGCGAATTGATCAATTAGTTGATTCCACTGCTGGTTCAGAGTTATTAAGCTTCCTCGGCGCGTATTCTGGCTATCATCAGATTTGGTTAAAGCGCGAAGATGAAATCAAAACAAGCTTTGTAACTCCTTCGGGAGTCTTCTGCTATGTAAGAATGTCTTTTGGCTTGAGAAACGTCGGGGCATCTTTTTCGAGGTTAATTGCTAAGTCTCTAGGTCATCAAATAGGTCGTAATGTAGAAGCCTATACGGATGATATTGTAATAAAGAGTGCTTTAAAGCACCAACATAGCCTAGACTTAGCAGAAATATTTGAGAGCCTTCGGGCGTGTGAAGTCTATCTCAATCCTAAAAAATGTATCTTCGGGGCTCAGGCTGGGAAGTTGCTAGGGTATCTAGTTTCGAGTAGAGGAATTGAAGCTAGCCTTACTCAAATAACTGCATTGCAAGGGATGGCTCCGCCGGAAAATTTAAAGAAGGTACAAAAGCTGACTAGCCGTCTAGTAGCACTTAGCAGATTTCTAGCAAGGTCCGCAGAACGAAGCTTGCCTATTTTCAAAGCATTGAAAGGGTCCGAAGATTTTGCATGGACATCGGAGTGTCAAAAGAGTTTTGATGATATTAAAATTATCTTAGCAACCTTGCTACACTCACTGTGCCCGTTGTAGATGAAACCCTACTCCTCTACCTTGCAGCTACTGGATCCGCTGTCAGTGCAATCCTTGTTAGAGAAGTTGACTTCAATGGGAAGTTGGTGGAGAATCAAGTCTATTTTGTATCCGAAGCTTTATTTGGAGCAAAAACAAGATATTCCGAGCTTGAGAAGTTCACTTATGCTCTGATAATGGCTTCAAGGAAATTACGACATTATTTTCTAGCACATAATGTAATTGTACAAACTTCATATCCTTTGGGAGATATGCTCCGAAGCAAAGATTCTACGGGAAGAATTGGAAAATTGGCCGTCGAGCTAGCACCTTTCGGCATCTCCTTCATAGCAAGGACAAGAATCAAGTCGCAAGTGGTGGCAGATTTTGTGGAAGAATGGACTCCATCTGCAATATGGGCTCCGGAGAAATCAAATGAAGGAATTTGGACCATATACTCCGACGGAGCTTTTCAAGCGTCTCGAGCAGGCATCGGAGCAGTAATAATTTCGCCTTCATGGCAAAGAGCAATGTACTCCGCAAGGCTCAACTTTAAGTCGACCAATAATATAACGGAGTATGAAGGAATTTTGTTAGGACTTCGAAAAGCGCGTGCTTTGGGTGATAAAAGAGTTGTTATTAAAACAGATTCTCAAATTGTAGCAGGGAACGTTGATAAAAGTTTTCAAGTCCATCATCCGCAGCTTGCTAAATATTTAAAAGAGATTCGTAAGATCGAAGCAACATTCAAAGGGATTTCCATCCGAACTATACCAAGAGCTGAAAATGTGCAAGCTGATACTTTAGCGAAAGCTACAGCAGGAGCTATGGATATTCCAGAAGGAGCCTTTTATGAAGAACTTACTTCACCTTCAATGCCACAAATTCCTCCTGTGGAGGTTCTTTGCATTCCAAGCACTGAATGGCAAAGCTCAATCATGGGGTTATTGCAAGGTGAAGAAAATTTGCCTGAAGGACCATAGCTTTTTAGGCTGAAGCTAAGAGTTCGGAATTATCATGCAATCAACGGTATTCTCTACAAGGCCGGAGTATGTTCCCCCCTACTCTGATGTATATCTCAAGCCGAATGTCAAGAGATACTCCGAGAAATTCATGAAGGCCTTTGTGGAGCCATTTGGCCCCCTGAGCTTTAGCAGGAAAAACACTTCTACAGGGGCTTTATTGGCCTACAATAGTAGCTGATGCGAAGAGCTTAGTCCGCACTTGCCAAGGTTGTCAATGGATGGGAAGATGAAGTCATCGCCCGCCAAAAACTCTCTAAGTCATAGCTCCAGTTTGTCCTATGGCTAGATGGGGCATGAACATCATTGGGCCCTTCCCAGTAGCAAAAGGAAATCTGAAATTCATAGTGGTAGCAATTGAATATTTTTCTAAGTGGGTCGAAGCAGAACCCCTCACAGCTATCACTTTGAATAATGCACAAAAGTTCTTTTGGAAGAATGTTATATGCAGGTTTGGAGTAACTCGACGGCTCACAGTCGACAATGGGACACAGTTTGATGCGGAGCCCTTCAGGAAGTTTTGCGATGATCTTGGCATACAGATATGCTTTGCAGTTGTGCGCCATCCTCAGTCTAATGGAGCTGTTGAAAGGGCTAATGGTAATATTTTATCAGGGCTGAATCGAAGAATAGTAGGGTTAGCAAAGGGGCTGTGGACTGAAGAACTCTCGAAGATTTTATGCTCCATTCGGACCACTCAAACGAGGTCCACAGGTTTTACTCCTTTCATATTATTATTTGGAGACGAATCTATGACACCGACGAAGCTCAAAGGAGGATCTCTTCACACCACCGAACCTGAAATAGAAGGAGAAAAGCAAGCTTCGCTTGATTTAACAGAAGAAACAAGGCTTCAAGCTGTGGCTAATTTGTCGAAATATCACCAGCAAAAAAAGACTTGGTATGACCCGAAGGTTAACCTTAATGAACTTAAACCAGGTCATTTAGTTTTGTGAAGCATTATAGCACCAGGGAAGTTAGGGAATAAGTGGGAAGGTCCATACATCATTCTACGTTCAGGATGCCCTGGTTCTTTTAAACTAGCTAATTTAGAGGGTGAAGAGTTAAAGCATGCCTGGCATGCGGAGCATCTAAAGTGATATTTTGCATAGGGGCTCCTTGTAATTATCTGTAAACACCTTCTGAATAAATAAATCTCATGGTTCAGATAATGCCTACCTCTCAAACACTTCCTACTTCTAGTGGATGCACTGGAGGAACGAAGTTGGCTGTGAGGTAAGTGTCATTTATTTGAACCAATTTTGCGGACTTCGAACCACTAGTTTGAAGCTTCCGACGAGGTGGGAAAGTCACAGAAAAATGGATTCCAAGCCACCGACTTGAAAGTATCCGTAAAAGAGTCCAAGGAGATCAAATGATGCGGATTCCAGGCTTCGGCTTGAAAGAGTAGACCACTATGTGAATTCCAAACCACCGGTTTGATAGCATTCGCAAAAAGAGCCGAAGGAGGCCAAACAAACAGACTTTGAGCTAACAGCTTAAAACATATGTAAAAAGAGTCCAAAGCGACCAATTTTATTGGATGCTAAGGTATCCTAAAAAAGAGTCTGAAGTGACTACATTTAAACAAAAAGGTACTATGTTACCAGTTTTCAGACTACGAGTAGTCAAAGGCATTTTTTGAGATCTTAGTCAGTCTCTAAGTTGTTAAGGTGCTCTGAGCCTCAAAACTTGTACTCCTAACTAAAGTTATTTTCGTCGTGCGTAACCACCTTCGACCAATTTCGAAGTTGCTTACACCCAAAGAGGGGATAGGAAGTAGGGAGACAATTTTGAAACTTTAGTCTTTATCATTCAAACATATTACATTATATCATGAAAAGTATGTATCTATACCGAGAAGGAAATGAAGACCTCTTCGATTCCTAGAACTACCACTAAAGCTAGAATGACTAGTTCCGGAACTGGGAGTTTTAATAACTTTACGTTTAACTCTTTTCCCTCCTTTCGAAGCTCGGAAATCCTTTTGTTCCTACTGAAGTTCAGCCCAAGTTCGAAGTCGCTCGTGGCTTCTTTCCCAGCCTTGAAGTTGTTCAGAGCTTTTCTTTACTTGTTGTTCAGCAGTATTTTCTTCTTCGGACCATTCAATGTCTTCAGAAGATGAAGGTTCCAAGTTAACTTATTTTTCCTCTTCTTTAATGTAAGATAATATATCTTTGCATATTTCGGGCGCAATTACACCGGAGTTTTCTCGAGGAATTGAAAATCGAGGGCGTTTGTGAGGTATTAAAGTTTCGAAGGTAGCCCATAGCAGTCGAAGCTCTTCGTTAACCTCTAGCACTTCGAGATCATCCATAAAAGGTCGGAAAGCCTAAAAACATTTCCAAATAAGTCTTTTCATTCATAAAAGATAAAAACATAAACTTTTACATATTTGGGGCCCTAAACTAAACTAGACCTTTGGTGCTACAGATAGCCCTAGATCTTCGTAGTAGTGAAGTACTCCGAGAGCAGCTACTTGGCCGAAGATTTCTCCATACCGAATACCCACCATCTTCATCATCTTCGCTGCGGTTTGGATCATTTTGAATCTTCGGAGCAGAGGGACGTCGCTAGTTGAAGGTAAAGTCCTAGAAGTACCGAAGTATTCCAAGACACCCCGAAGGTTTTCCATGGTCTCTAAAGCTACCTTCTCGGACTTCACCTTGTCTTCAGACAAAATATACCTTGACGAAGACAGTTCGTCTATCATAGAGGATAGCCTAGCTGCCTCTGTAACTAAGGAGATCTTCTGACCGAGCAAGTTGTTGGCCTCCTCCATTAACTTCGCCTGCTCCTCTCAGAGCATGACTAGCTCAGCCCCCGCGGTCGCTTGCTCCGTTCGCATTTCTCTACTTTAGCCCGAAGCATGATTTGTTCGGCTTCGAGTTTCCGATTAGCAGCTTCCAGACCAAGTCTGGCTTTCCTTTCCGCTGCTACCATCTCATCCTAGCTGGAAGTTCGAATTTAGGAGCTGACAAGACTCCCTTGGAGAGCAGTAATCTTCTCCTTAAGACGATTGCACTCCTGCTCGTTAGAAACAACCGCAGGTCGAGCCATGACTATTTTTTGCGAAGGAAAAAGCAATGTGAGTAAACTATTTTCATGTTGAAACTAACTCTGTTATTGCAGATACTTCGTACCTGGTATGCTGCACGATCCATAGCTGCATCTAACTCCGACCCCTCGGCTTCCCCAAGTATAGCCACCAAGTCAGTCTCCCCGACTTCGCGATTAGCTCAAGCCAAAGGCTCTAGTAGAGTCCAAAGCCCGATCCTTCGCTCTAGAAAAGAAGCTAGGAGGGGAGCTTTGACAAGGCTCTTTGATCATCTTCATTGGGAGAAGGGCCGGAGCACAGCGCTGGATCCCTAGAGACCTCGGTGGATTGGCCCCCTTCCGTGGACTGGCCTCCGTCCGTGGATTCCGACGGGGTTAATCCAGAGTTCGGAGCAGGAAAAGGATCCACTTTTCCTTTACCTTTTCTGGGCCCCATTTTTATAACCTCCTCCGCAATAGACTTTGGAGATGTCGAGGTTTTAGGCGCAGTCTTCGCGGCAGGAGTCATCTCCATGGGGGTTGATCCTGTAAAATCAAAGGTATTATATATTGCATAGTTTTGCAGTACACGAAAAGAAAAGGAAAGGTAATCTACTGAGGCTTACCTTCGACATCCTATTGACGGACGAGTATGGGACTGCTCGGTGGCTCGAATGCCCCTTCGAAGTCTTCCTCGAATTCGGAGTTGGGAACCGAAGGATTAGCTGCTGAAATCTCTCCCAGAACAACAGTTATCACTTTGTCCGGAGTCGAAGCTTGATCATTTGCTACCTCGACTCCGCCTTCTTCAGTGGCATGGGCCTCTTGGCTTGGCAGGACATTCGAAGTCTCTGTCTGCTCGAGGTTGTCTTGCGCAGTCGTCACAGCTGTTGTGTCGCCTGTAGCCGAGACTTCGACATCTGCCTGCGCCTCTTCATCTTCAGTAATAAGGTCTATTAAAACCCTTTGCATTTCTTTGTAACCTTCAATCTGAAGACGATGTAGCAGACTTGGAAGGGGCCACAAAATTAGGTTTATGGGCCAAATTTTTCACAGGAGTCTTGGCTAGCGCCGAAGTCCTAGCTTCAGGTTTCCTCTTCTTCTTCATTGGCCAGATCTAAACTCGTGGGAGGGTCACAAGTGCCTTTGAGTGGGACCATCTTTCCCATATGACCGATGGGATCCCCTCTGGATGCCATGCCTCCTAGCAACATGTCGGGTGTCCTCCCACGCCATCCGTCGATGGTGGGATGAGTTGAAGCAACATGTCATCAATTGTTCCTCCTTGGTTTACTGGGAGCGGCTTCACTCAAATGACATCAATGCAGGGCCCAAGGTAAACACCTTGTCTCCCCTTTTCATTCGCCTTCCACCATCTTCTGTTCATCTAATTAACTGGCTTTCTGTAGGTTGTTGACCGCGATGCCCCCTGGTGAGCTTCAGTGTCTAGCCAATACAATACGGGCCGGTATCAGCCACTATAAACCTAGGCGCTAGTGCCGCCACTCCCTTTGCGTGGCTGAACGAGAGATGGTCCTAGGTCGTCCATCAGATGGAGAAACCTCGACCAACTGCATGGGGGAAGAAACCAATTCAAAAGTGAAACTGATGGGAGCCCTCTATGCAGTTTTCCCTTTCTTTGTCAATTTGTGTAACATTTTCACCTTGTAGTCCGGGAGTTTGAATGTATGTTGTTAGTTCCATATCTCAACATCGAATTGTGTTATGTGGCATATGATACATCTGCATCGGTCGTCTGAAGGTGATACCATAGGCGTTGGCTGACTCATGAGTTGGTCTTTCATATTTTTACTGACAACTTGTCTTAAGTACCTTTTGTCTATCCTCTTCTAGTCTTCTAAGGATGATACCTTTGCATCGGCTGTCTCGAGGTGATGTTGTTGACATCAGCTTCTATGTGTATAGACTTTTGAGCTCTGTCCAAACGATCGAGAAATATTCCCTCGTTGTTCCTCGTTCAACCTCTTCCCATGCCTCTGAAGTAGTCATCTCTGATTCGCCTCAGTTTCATTGAAGCAGTTAGATGTTCTCATGTTTTGCTTTGGTCTAAGGGCGATGCCTATTCATCGGCCATCTCCAGGCGATGCCATCAGCATCAGCTTTTTGGGCTTTGTCCGAATGGTGGATAAACTTCCCTCCATGTATCCGTTCGGCCTTTTCTCGGGTCCTCCGACCTAGTATTCAATCCGCTCTCATTTCTTTGGTGACCCTTTCACTCATTTGGTGCTAAATTCACAGGACGAGCTTAGGCAGTTCTTCGTTGATCGGGTTGATTCCATCCTCTAACACTTCCAGAAAATTACCATCCCAAGCTTTTTCCAATAGGCAGACGATTCACTCTACTTCCCACGCAGACAAATTGGATGTTGCTATGTTAACCGATTTGTCAGCGGAAGCTATTTCAACCTGATCGTTGACCCACTATTTGAGGTCTGATGCGTTGTCGAGGGAACACAATAATTTGCAAGTGTCCAATTGCGTCCCAATAACAAGTTATAGGATCCTTTCCCCTATATCAGGAAGAATGTAGTCGGCATCATCTTGCTTCCAACTATCATCTCCGTGTTTAGTACCCCATTGTGTTTGACGAGTTGCTGCCAAAATCCATCAATACCATGTTAGTCCTAATGAGGTCTTATGGCGTCTTGCCAAGCTTACGGAAGGTGGCATAAGGCATCAATTTAGTAGCCGCCTGTCGCGCCCCGATTTAATAAATCAGGACTTTATTGAAATTCCATAGAAAATCAATAAAACAAGACGTTCATCACACGACCACGTACAATACGAGCAATCATTCACGGTTCGTAGACCGCATTATTACAAAAGTGAATAAAGATGAAGAGAAACTAATAAAACAAGGGTCCTAGATGAACGCCTCCTTCCAGTCTCGCCTTGACTGGGTCGCTACTCCAGACCTTCATCCTCCTCGTAGTAGACTGGCTCTGATGTTGTAAGTCAACGGGGTGAGTACAGATGTACTCAGCAAGCCACCGAATGCAAATATAATGCAAGGTAATAACAAGGGAGATAGTGGCTAATTTAGCGGAAGCAGCATATTTGTAAAGCTTTAAATGAGAGCAATTTATTGGCACGGAAAAGTAAACATGTGCATGTGTATCATCATCTTCTAACTCGAGGGGTACAGTCAGCCCCACCTCGCTCAACAGTCCTTACGTGCCATAAATAACTTGAACATGCAAACAGTTGTAAACTAACTGCGAGTAGTCACACAACCCGCCCTTGACCGTGGGCTCGGCTTTTCGAAAAGATTAAATTACTCTGATCAGAGATGTACCACTGTACCCACAAGGCACGCACTCATCACCTACACCGAAGTGTAACGAGATGACCCATCACACGGGAACTCGTGCCAAAACCTTCCATATAGTCCTCCCCGACTCAATAGCACCCTCTTATGGGTTTCATATGGTGTCCCGACGCATCGGAGCCCCACCATACCCCCCCTTGAGCCTCGTCGGTACAAGTCGCCCGCAGGCTAGCCCCTTGCCCCCTCCTCTATGGTGCATCAAGCCGGAGTATTCCATACTTCCAGTTAGGACTTACCCATTAGACTTGTGGTTGGTACGGAAGTGCTTTGCAACAGATCCCGCAGACCGGTCCTTATAGTGCCCCGGGTGCGACAAACCAGTGCCCGAGCTTGCACCCGGAACCCACCATACTTATAACCTATCCAACTCCAACAGAGTCCAGAGACGAGAATAACAGGGAAATTCATATACAGAAATCCAGCTATCTACGACTCGTTCTTTTTTAACCTATAGCAGGTGTGCCGGTACATTGGGCACTAGCTAATAATTTTATAGTAGAGTGACAAGGAGTTAAGGCTCAATAAGCATGGCTTGGGTTTGCACACAAGGACAGGGATCTATTAAATATAAATGTAAGGCTTGAGTATTTGACTAATGCAATATTAACCTATGGGTTATAACGATAAGTTATTAAAACATGGGCTCAATTATGATCAACTGTTTCCACAGAGGTGGTCTATGACTTGCCTTGATCAGCAAATGGGGATGGAGGAACCTCGGGGTAGAACTCCTGCTCCTCGACGAACTCGTAGTCTTCTCGATACGGAAAAGTAAACAATACATTCACATTCAATAAAACAGATAAATTCACCAAATAAAAGAACATACATTGTTGTGGGTGAAGTAATATTTATTATTCTGAGTCTTTGCATATAACAGTGAATTTTAACCTTTTTAGGATTTTTCATAATTTATTTTGTTGGAATAATAATTTATCCTAAGGGGTTTTTATTCATTTATTTATTAATAATATTTTGGGCAACAGAAACATACTGTTTTTATGGCATTAATGTGTAGAGAATAATATTCTGGTTTTAACAAAATTTGAATGGTGAAATTTGGAGTTAATTTGAGCAAGATATGGATTTTCAAAGTTTAAATCAATTTTCTGGATTTTTATTTAAACTAAAAACAGTCTCTGGTCCACGGTGAACCAGGTTCACCGTGAACCCGTGACTATGCGCGTGGACCCGAGCGATCTGGGCCGTTGGATCTGGATCCGGCGGCCAGATGCGAGGCGGGCGGTTTAAATGAAAATGAACGGCTGTGATTAAAACGTGGCGAACGGTTACACGTGGACGCCTGAGATTGCTCGGAGGTTTTAAGTGGCGATCGACGGTTGCGATCGCCCGATACCCCTTCGATCAGATCCGAGGGCTTGGATTAAATCCCGAAGGGATTTAATCGTAGCCCTCCGATCGTGATCGGACGGCCACGACCGCGTCCGGCACGGCACGACGTAAGGGGGCGCGTACCCCCTTCGTCTCCGGCGACGGCGGGTTCGGGTGCGACCATGGCGGCGGCGACGAGCGCCTACAGGCCTATCTAACGGCAAAAATGGAACGGGGAGGGGAGGGCGGTCATGACCGTACCTCAGGTGGCGACGGCGGCGGAGAACGGCGACCGGCGACGAGGGTAGACGGCGAAGAGGGTTCGGGAGCTCGACGGCGGTGGTGATCCGGCGGGTTCCGAGGCCAACGGAGTGGTGGCCGGGGATGAGCGGTCGACGTCGGTCTCGTTGGTGGCGGTGGCTAAGGCGGAGGGGGCCGGAGGCGGCGGCGATCGCTCGCCGGAGGTGGAGCAGAACCGAAGTTCGAACGGATGGCGACGGCGCTCTGTTTTCGCTCGAGGAGGGCTCTGCTGGCGTGGGCTGAGTGCGGAGGTCGGAGGGGGTTTAAATAGGGGGTTGCCGGCGTCAGAAAGGCAGGGAACCGAGGGGATCCCGAGAGCTCCGGCGAGGGTTACCAAAAGCTTCGGGAAGCTTTCCAAAAAGGTGAAAACACGTCGGTTAACGATGGAATGGGAGCGGTGGCGATCGGGGGAGATGATCCGGGGCAAATCCAGGTGAAAACGGGCGGCCGTCGGTGAAACAGGAAGGAGATCGCCGGAGAAGGGAAGGGGAGCGATCCCCTTCCATCGGAGACGAAGGTCCTGACAGGTGGCCCCCACCTGTCAGCGACCGAACCAAAAAAGGAAGGGCCGACAGGCGGGCCACGGCTGTCAGAGGGCGAACACGGGCGCACAGAGACTGGCGGGTGGGGCCGAGGCGGGGTGCGAGCGGGAGGAGAGAGGGGAGGCGAGTGCCGACAGGCGGGCCCCTCCTGTCAGTGGGTGGGTGGCAATGGGCTGGGCCGAGAAGGCCGTTGGGAGGAGTTTCGGGGTTGAGGCCCATTAAAGTTTAAAATTGATTTTCGATTTAAAATAATTCCAGTAATTCGAATATTTGATTAAGGGTTGAATCACTGTTGATAAAAATTTGTAAAAATTCCTAAAATTATATCTTGGGCTCTAGTTCATCTCATAAAAATTTCAGGTTCAAATTTTGAGTATTTCTCCCTGTTTGGCTTTATTTGGGCTCTTTGGTGATTTTTCTTTAATAATAAATTCAGAAATGATTTAAATAATATTTTCTTTTTATTTTATTCCTTTTAATTTCTGGGGTGTTACAATCCTATCCCCCTTACAGAGAATCTCGTCCTCGAGATTCGGATCAATCCTCGAATAGTTCAAGATGCTGTGCCTTGAGTTCATCTTCTTTTTCCCATGTAGCTTCCTCTACCGGATGATTGCTCCACTGCACTTTGCAGAAGCGGATGACTCGACTCCTGGTGGTTCTTTCTTTGACTTCCAATATCTTGACCGGCTTTTCCACATAGGTCAGATCCTCTTGGATATCCAACTGCTGAAGGTCCACTTGTTCTGTGGGGACGCGGAGACACTTCTTGAGTTGAGATACATGGAATACATCATGCACTCCAGTCAACGAGGGTGGTAGTTCCAACTGATAAGCTACTTCGCCTTGGCGTCAGACAATGGGAAATGGTCCAACATATCGAGGGGCCAACTTTCCTCTCATGTTAAACCGTTGAGTCCCACGAAGAGGCGTAACTCGAAGATAGACATGTTCTCCTTCTTCAAAGGCTAAGTCTCGGCGGCGATTGTCTGCGTAGCTCTTCTGTCGTGATTGGGCTGTCTTGAGTCGGTCTCTGATGATCCGTACCTTCTCTTCAGCTTCACGAAGAATGTCAGTTCCGAATACTGGGATTCACCAGTTTGGTCCCAAAGTAGAGGCGTTCTGCACTTACGTCCATATAGTGCTTCAAAAGGAGACATCTGAAGGCTGGCTTGATAGCTGTTGTTGTATGAAAATTCAGCGTACGGCAAGCTCTTGTCCCAAGTGGCTCCAAAATCCAAAACACATGCTCGAAGCATATCCTCTAGTATCTGATTTACCCTTTCTGTTTGTCCATCTGTCTGAGGATGGTAGGCGGTACTGAAATTCAATCTCGTGCCCATCTCCTCTTGGAGGTTCTTCCAAAAACGAGAGGTAAACTGACTTCCTCGGTCAGACACTATCTTCTTGGGCACTCCATGAAGACATACTATCCGGGCCATATATAGCTCTGCTAGCTTAGGGCCACTAAAGGTCGTCTTGACGGCTATGAAATGAGCTACTTTTGTAAGCTGATCAATGATCACCCATATAGAATCATACCCCAGTTGGGTCTTTGGTAATCCGGTGATGAAGTCCATCCCGATCTCTTCCCACTTCCATTCCGGCACTTTAAGTGGCTGTAACAATCCTGCAGGCCTCTGATGTTCAGCTTTTACTCTTCTGCAGGTGTCACATTCGGCGACGAACTGGGCAATCTCTCTTTTCATGCTAACCCACCAATATCGTTCCTTCAGATCTTGGTACATCTTGGTACTGCCGGGATGAATGGAGTACAACGTCTCATGGGCTTCTCTTAGGATAAGAGTCTTTATTTCAGGTTTATCCGGCACACATATCCGAGTTCCAAACCATATGGTGCCATTCTCGTCTTCTGAAAATCCGGGGGCTTTTCCTTGTCTCATGTTCTTCTTAATGGCAGCTATATCCGGGTCCTCTAACTGAGCTTCACGGATCTGCTCAAACAAGACAGGTTGGGTCTCCAAGGTGGCTAGATATGCTCTGGTGGTCAATCCAAGATTTAAGTTTTCCATCTCCCTACATAACAAGGGTGCGTGCTCTTGAATCATCATGGCTGTGCAATATCCCTTGCGACTCAAGGCATCAGCTACCACATTTGCCTTTCCGGGGTGGTAGTGTATTCCTAGGTCGTAGTCTTTAATCAATTCCAGCCATCGTCTTTGCCTCAAGTTCAGATCTGGCTGTGTGAAGATATACTTCAAGCTCTTGTGATCCGTAAAGATCTCACAGCGATTCCCAACCAAATAGTGCCTCCAAATCTTGAGGGCGTGCACTACGGCGGCTAATTCCAGATCATGGGTCGGATAATTTAACTCATGAGGTCTCAACTGACGGGAGGCATAAGAGATAACTTTCCCATCTTGCATAAGAACACATCCCAATCCTTGGCGAGATGCGTCGCAATAGACATGGAAGTCTTTGCGGATATCCGGTAGGGTCAGTATAGGTGCAGATACCAAACGAGTCTTGAGGGTGCGGAAACTTTCCTCGCATTCAGGAGTCCATTCGAACTTCTCTCCTTTCTGCAACAACTTGGTCATTGGCTTGGCTATCTTCGAAAAATTCTCGATGAATCTTCGGTAATATCCGGCCAATCCCAGAAAACTTCGTATCTCAGATACGTTCGTGGGTGGCAACCAGTCCGTAACTGCTTCTACGGTGGCAGGGTCTACTGCGATTCCTTGCGCAGAGATGATGTGTCCGAGGAACTTTACTTCTGCCGTCCAAAACTTACATTTGCTGTACTTGGCATATAATTGGTGTTCCCTTAGCTTTCCTAAGGTTAACCGGAGGTGAAACTCGTGCTCCTTCTGGTCCTTGGAATAAATGAGGATGTCGTCTATGAAAACCACTATGAACTTGTCTAAATACTCCATGAACACTTTATTCATCATATTCATGAAGAACGCAGGGGCGTTGGTCAATCCAAAGGACATAACCGTGCACTCATATAATCCATAACGGGTAGTGAAGGCCGTCTTGGGTATATCTTCTTCTCGAATCCTTAACTGATGGTAACCAGACCGCAGGTCGATCTTCGAGAATACCGTAGCTCCTTTGAGCTGGTCGAAGAGATCATCGATCCGAGGCAACGGATACTTATTCTTGATTGTCACCTCATTCAGGGCGCGGTAATCTACACACATACGCTTTGCCTTGTCTTCTTTCTTCTCGACGAAGATGACGGGAGCACCCCACGGTGATGTGCTTGGTCTGATATAACCTTTCTTCTCAAGATCCTCCAACTGTTGCTTCATCTCAGCTAATTCATTGGCGGCCATCCGGTATGGTCGCTTATAAATAGGAGTGGTTCCGGGCACCAAATCAATCCTGAACTCGATGTCCCTCTTAGGTGGCATCCCTGGTAGATCCTCTGGGAATACATCCGGGTATTCACTGACTACTGGTATCTCCTCCAAGGTAATCTGATGTAGTCTTGTCCTTCCGGCCTTCATGCTGGGCATCTGGAATGTGACTATAGTCCCTTCTTCATTAGTCACCGTTACTTTTCTCTGGGCACATTCTATCACACCTTGGTGTTTATTTAGCCAATCCATCCCTAGAATGAGGTCCAAACCTTGACATTCTATTAGAATGGGGTCGGCCCAAAATATCGTGCCTTGGATATCTACCCATACCCTTGGACTAAAGGAACAAGCGAGGGTTTGCTTTCCCGAGGTAGCTATTAGTACTGGCCTGGGTAGTTCACTTATGTCCAGTGCATTATTTTCCACAAAAGCAGTTGATATAAAGGAGTGGGTAGCTCCGGTGTCAAATAATACCACTGCATGCGATGAATGAACCATAAACTTACCCATGACAATTTCTGGTGCAGCCTGGGCTTCCTCGGCGGAGACGTGGTTCACTTTGGCGCGGACGGCGGGGTTGGAGGTGACTCCTTGAGCTCTCTTGGGATGGGGGCACTGGTGGGAGTAGTGTCCCTCTTGGCGGCAGTTGAAGCATACCACAGGCTTGCCATGCCTGTCTCTCAAGACCTCCGGCTTCTTGGCCGGGGCGACTGGGGCGGTCGGTGCGGCTGGAGCGGCACGAGGTTGGCTGGCTCCGGCGTTGGCAGCTGGTGGCGCCGGGCGATACACTGGCCGGGGGTGGTACTGTGGCGCTGGTGGAGGTGGAGCAAAACGGGGTCTTTGGGCCATACCCTGGTTCTGCCTGAAGGCAATCATGCGCTTCTTCTTCAGGTCGACCTTATTTTGTTGGGTCTCCTGCATGATAGCCTTGTTCACCAACTTCTGGAAGTTGGTGAAGTCTCCAGAGATGAGTTGTAGGGACAACTCGTCCTTCAGTCCCCGAAGGAACTTAGCTTGTCTGGCTGCATCCGTACGGACCTCCTCTGGTGCGTACCGGGCCAGACGGTTAAACTCATGTAGATATTCCGTGACAGATCTGCTCCCTTGCTGCAGATCTCTGAACTCTTGTTGCTTCTGGGCAACGATGCCGTCGGGGATGTGGGCGGCACGAAAAGCAGCCGAGAACTCCGCCCAAGTGGGGGCGTGGCCCTCGGGCAGGGTCTCACGATGGTTGCCCCACCACTCTGCGGCGGGACCATGAAGCTGGTGGGTGGCGAAGGCCACCCTCTCCTGCTCAGTGCAGGTCAGGAGGTCGAGCTTCTTCTCGATCGCCCGTAACCAATCCCCAGCCTCCATGGGGTTGGTGGTGCTTGAGAAGGTCGGTGGGCGGACTCGGAGGAACTCCGAGAGCTGTGTCGCGGGAGCGGGAGCTGGTGTGGCGGGTCGGGGCAGCTCGGGCTGTTGGTGGAGGCGAAAGAAGTGAGTCTGCTGCTCTTGCATCTGCTGCTGCTGCTGCTGCATCTGGTGCAGGAGGGCTGAGACCAACTGATTTTGAGTGGCCATCATTTCAGCCAAGGTGGGGTGGTTGGCGACCGGGGCTTGCCTCTGCCCGGTGGCTCCCCATTGTGGCAGGTTGCCACTATCCCCTCCGTTATGAGGAGCGTCTGATCCCTGGGTGTTGGTCATCCTGGAATTTTCAATGTGTACACATTTATTTTGGTGAACTTCTTTATATTTTATTTCAAAAGGATACCGTTCTTGCGGTTACATTTATTTATTCTCTCATTCATGCCTTATATTTTGACATGAATGCTAATACAAGCAAAATAAAAATAACAATCAATCGTAAACTACGTCTAAGGCAGCTCGGGGGACGGCTCGATCTCGGGCTCGTGGGAGACGGGCGGGGTCGAGGAACTGGACGGTCCGGCGGGTGGTGCGCTGCGGGAGATCCTCTTGGGCCTCACTGTGGGAGTCTGAATGGGTTTCTTCCGGCGAGGCGGAAGAGGTGCGATCTCCTCAATGTACTTTTTCAACTCCTCGATCTGGTAGCGGAGGTGTGGGTTGGTGGCGACACGCTGTCGAAGGAGCTCATTCTGACGCCGCAACTCCTCTGCCTCGGCAGCCAAGCGGTGTCCCTGCTGGATGCGGCGACGAAGCTCTCCGTTCTCACGGTTCAGGTCCTCGGAGGAATGGCGGTAGAAGCTGATAGTGTCGCGCTGTCCATTGGCGTCCTGCAGCGCCTCGTAGTGGAGATCATCCATGGCCTCCAACAAGCGCATGGTATGACCAATCGCCGAATGGCGCTGGGAGAGGGTACTGACGAAGACACTGTGTGGGCTCCCTGGGGTGCGAAGAGGTACGAAGCGAAAGTCCGTGTCGTAGAGCTCGCTGTCGTAGATCATCCGGAGCTCCGTGAGTGCCTGGAGAGCGGTGCGCTGACTGGCTACCAGGAAGGTAGGTCCTCCTCCGCGGTAGGTGTGAGCTGTCTGAGGGGAGGGCTGGACGACGACGGTGACCTCGCAGTAGCTCTCTTCCTCGTCGGGGAAGACTCCATGGTACATCGGCTCATGCTCGAATCCGAGGAAACTGACGAGCATGCGTAGCTCGCGGATGAATCCGGTCTCGTCACGGAGGTTCCCATTCACGGTACGGATCGGCATCTACAAAAGAGAGAAAATTTTGTGAAAATCTTAGAAGATGAGAGGATAAGTAATCTTTTGTAAAATATAGTGAATATATATATAAGTCCTAAGGTCAGGTCTGTTTGGCTTCCTACAGTCAAGTCGGCTCTGATACCATCTTGTCGCGCCCCGATTTAATAAATCAGGACTTTATTGAAATTCCATAGAAAATCAATAAAACAAGACGTTCATCACACGACCACGTACAATACGAGCAATCATTCACGGTTCGTAGACCGCATTATTACAAAAGTGAATAAAGATGAAGAGAAACTAATAAAACAAGGGTCCTAGATGAACGCCTCCTTCCAGTCTCGCCTTGACTGGGTCGCTACTCCAGACCTTCATCCTCCTCGTAGTAGACTGGCTCTGATGTTGTAAGTCAACGGGGTGAGTACAGATGTACTCAGCAAGCCACCGAATGCAAATATAATGCAAGGTAATAACAAGGGAGATAGTGGCTAATTTAGCGGAAGCAGCATATTTGTAAAGCTTTAAATGAGAGCAATTTATTGGTACGGAAGAGTAAACATGTGCATGTGTATCATCATCTTCTAACTCGAGGGGTACAGTCAGCCCCACCTCGCTCAACAGTCCTTACGTGCCATGAATAACTTGAACATGCAAACAGTTGTAAACTAACTGCGAGTAGTCACACAACCCGCCCTTGACCGTGGGCTCGGCTTTTCGAAAAGATTAAATTACTCTGATCAGAGATGTACCACTGTACCCACAAGGCACGCACTCATCACCTACACCGAAGTGTAACGAGATGACCCATCACACGGGAACTCGTGCCAAAACCTTCCATATAGTCCTCCCCGACTCAATAGCACCCTCTTATGGGTTTCATATGGTGTCCCGACGCATCGGAGCCCCACCATACCCCCCCTTGAGCCTCGTCGGTACAGGTCGCCCGCAGGCTAGCCCCTTGCCCCTCCTCTATGGTGCATCAAGCCGGGGTATTCCATACTTCCAGTTAGGACTTACCCATTAGACTTGTGGTTGGTACGGAAGTGCTTTGCAACAGATCCCGCAGACCGGTCCTTATAGTGCCCCGGGTGCGACAAACCAGTGCCCGAGCTTGCACCCGGAACCCACCATACTTATAACCTATCCAACTCCAACAGAGTCCAGAGACGAGAATAACAGGGAAATTCATATACAGAAATCCAGCTATCTACGACTCGTTCTTTTTTAACCTATAGCAGGTGTGCCGGTACATTGGGCACTAGCTAATAATTTTATAGTAGAGTGACAAGGAGTTAAGGCTCAATAAGCATGGCTTGGGTTTGCACACAAGGACAGGGATCTATTAAATATAAATGTAAGGCTTGAGTATTTGACTAATGCAATATTAACCTATGGGTTATAGCGATAAGTTATTAAAACATGGGCTCAATTATGATCAACTGTTTCCACAGAGGTGGTCGATGACTTGCCTTGATCAGCAAATGGGGATGGAGGAACCTCGGGGTAGAACTCCTGCTCCTCGACGAACTCGTAGTCTTCTCGATACGGAAAAGTAAACAATACATTCACATTCAATAAAACAGATAAAATTCACCAAATAAAAGAACATACATTGTTGTGGGTGAAGTAATATTTATTATTCTGAGTCTTTGCATATAACAGTGAATTTTAACCTTTTTAGGATTTTTCATAATTTATTTTGTTGGAATAATAATTTATCCTAAGGGGTTTTATTCAATTATTTATTAATAATATTTTGGGCAACAGAAACATACTGTTTTTATGGCATTAATGTGTAGAGAATAATATTCTGGTTTTAACAAAATTTGAATGGTGAAATTTGGAGTTAATTTGAGCAAGATATGGATTTTCAAAGTTTAAATCAATTTTCTGGATTTTTATTTAAACTAAAAACAGTCTCTGGTCCACGGTGAACCAGGTTCACCGTGAACCCGTGACTATGCGCGTGGACCCGAGCGATCTGGGCCGTTGGATCTGGATCCGGCGGCCAGATGCGAGGCGGGCGGTTTAAATGAAAATGAACGGCTGTGATTAAAACGTGGCGAACGGTTACACGTGGACGCCTGAGATCGCTCGGAGGTTTTAAGTGGCAATCGACGGTTGCGATCGCCCGATACCCCTTCGATCAGATCCGAGGGCTTGGATTAAATCCCGAAGGGATTTAATCGTAGCCCTCCGATCGTGATCGGACGGCCACGACCGCGTCCGGCACGGCACGACGTAAGGGGGCACGTACCCCCTTCGTCTCCGGCGACGGCGGGTTCGGGTGCGACCATGGCGGCGGCGACGAGCGCCTACAGGCCTATCTAACGGCAAAAATGGAACGGGGAGGGGAGGGCGGTCATGACCGTACCTCAGGTGGCGACGGCGGCGGAGAACGGCGACCGGCGACGAGGGTAGACGGCGAAGAGGGTTCGGGAGCTCGACGGCGGGTTCCGAGGCCAACGGAGTGGTGGCCGGGGATGAGCGGTCGACGTCGGTCTCGTTGGTGGCGGTGGCTAAGGCGGAGGGGGCCGGAGGCGGCGGCGATCGCTCGCCGGAGGTGGAGCAGAACCGAAGTTCGAACGGATGGCGACGGCGCTCTGTTTTCGCTCGAGGAGGGCTCTGCTGGCGTGGGCTGAGTGCGGAGGTCGGAGGGGGTTTAAATAGGGGGTTGCCGGCGTCAGAAAGGCAGGGAACCGAGGGGATCCCGAGAGCTCCGGCGAGGGTTACCAAAAGCTTCGGGAAGCTTTCCAAAAAGGTGAAAACGCGTCGGTTAACGATGGAATGGGAGCGGTGGCGATCGGGGGAGATGATCCGGGGCAAATCCAAGTGAAAACGGGCGGCCGTCGGTGAAACAGGAAGGAGATCGCCGGAGAAGGGAAGGGGAGCGATCCCCTTCCATCGGAGACGAAGGTCCTGACAGGTGGCCCCCACCTGTCAGCGACCGAACCAAAAAAGGAAGGGCCGACAGGCGGGCCACGGCTGTCAGAGGGCGAACACGGGCGCACAGAGACTGGCGGGTGGGGCCGAGGCGGGGTGCGAGCGGGAGGAGAGAGGGGAGGCGAGTGCCGACAGGCGGGCCCCTCCTGTCAGTGGGTGGGTGGCAATGGGCTGGGCCGAGAAGGCCGTTGGGAGGAGTTTCGGGGTTGAGGCCCATTAAAGTTTAAAATTGATTTTCGATTTAAAATAATTCCAGTAATTCGAATATTTGATTAAGGGTTGAATCACTGTTGATAAAAATTTGTAAAAATTCCTAAAATTATATCATGGGCTCTAGTTCATCTCATAAAAATTTCAGGTTCAAATTTTGAGTATTTCTCCCTGTTTGGCTTTATTTGGGCTCTTTGGTGATTTTTCTTTAATAATAAATTCAGAAATGATTTAAATAATATTTTCTTTTTATTTTATTCCTTTTAATTTCTGAGGTGTTACACCGCCCCTCCGTCTATCATAATCTTGCACATCAACGAACTCCCCGTTAACCAACCTCTTAATGTAGAGAGGTCATAGGTGCCGATGCTCAAGGTTTCCGGTTTATCAAAGATTGCTGGTTGCGAAGCCAGCGCCAAGTGAGCCATTGTATCAGCGTGATCCATGTCATCTAAACAAGCCGCCCGATACTCTACTGTGAGGAAGAAAACCATGTTTACCTCTAAATCCTTCTTTTCATCATCCTGATCGGCCTTGTCCTTCGGACACCATTCGCTCTTTATTCTACGTGGCCAATTAGTTTCTTATCCACACATCTGTGCCTTCCATTCTCTTTGCCAAAGACATTGCACCCTTCTCTTCTGACTCCATTGTAGCTTCCTTCTCTACTCCTGCCATCATCGGTCGTCCGGCTTATTCCTTCAAGATTAATGGGACTGAGTCATTCTAGCTTCGGTACCCTTGGAGGTGACAACCTTTGGTGCACAATCTCTCAAACACATGGCCTTAGCATAGTGTTGCGTGGCCGATGATCATCTTGTGTCCTTCCTTGGGTACCTCATCCTAGGCAACCGTCCATGGATGGTAGACACAACTACTCATTCCAACAAAGCCTAAAGAACTCATAGTTCCAATGGGGGTTGAAATGCGAGTAACCATGGTCATCTTCGCTGGTCTCCCTCTCTTCTGACCTCCTCTAGTACTTCTGATCAGGCCTAATGAGGTGATGTTAGTGCTGAAATATCTTCCTCCCCTCGTGCGAAGATCATCAACGTAATGGGGATGTACCATATTGACCGAGAATGGATGACCGTCGATGTTCATTGTCTTCTTCCCGTCATTGAACTTGATTCGTCCTTACTCCACAACCGATTTGATCTGTTGCCTGAACACTTTGCATTCATTAGTGTGGCGTGATGGGGAGTTGTGCCACTTGTAGTACTTTCTGTTCTTCAACTCATCGGCAGGTGGTATTATGTGGTCGGGCGATAGTTTAATCTGCTTCTCCTTAAGTAACAGGTCAAATATCTTGTCGGCCTTGTTATCGTCGAAATCTTATTTCTCCTCCTTCTCGGCCGACTTCACCCACGAGCAGGCAACCTGTTTCTTGTTCTTGGACCACTCGGCCATACCGACTTTTGCATCTGAATCGACATTCTCGTTGGAGTCTGAATGGTATACCTAGGCATATGCCACTTTCTTTTGATACATGTCCCTCTTGGCCTCTTGGAATCGACTCTCATGTGTCGATACCCTTTGCAGCAGTTGCGAGAGGCTTTCAAACTCATGTGATGAAAACCTCTCCTTAATTGGGTTCAAGAGTCCTTGAAATGCCAACTTCATCAACTGACTGTCACTGAGGCTCAGACTATAGCATCTGCTCCGTACATCCTAGAACCTCCATACATAGTCTTGTACTGCCTCATCCATTCTTTGCTTAACAACTATCAAGTCAGTAAGTTTCATATCCTAGATGCCGGCGAAAAAATATTTGTGAAACTTCTTCTCTAAATCCACCCATCCTCTGACGGAGTCTGCTAGCAGTGAAGAGAACCATGCGAAGGTCGATCCCGATAGGGATAGCGGGAAGAATCGTACCCTCAGCGCCATGTTAGCCAATGCCTCTCCACACTGGGTGAGGAAACAACTGATATGCTCAATTGTGGAGATCGAGTCTTGTGCCAAAAATTTGGTGAAGTCGGGTACCTTTTATCGGTCTGGCAGCGGTACTCGATCAAACATTTCTGGGTAAGGCCGCTGACACATGTATGTCTGCTCTTTCGGCTTCAGCCCAAATTTATCTCTAATAACATCGGTGACCCAATTCATCCAGACATCTTCTTGCTAGACAGCGTTGTGCCTATATTGCCCCTTGTCACATTAGGGTTGTGCTCCATAGTATTCCATTGGATGATACACGGGAGGGATTCCATTGGGTGCCCCCCTCGGTGGCACGAGGTTGGGCAGTGTGTTTCTTGCAATGTCGTGTGTTACTTGCAGCACCCCCTGTCTTGGCAGTCTTGGGACGAATGCTAGGAGCGGAGCTAGTGCATTCCTCTAGATGCCATATGGCGTGCTCTGTGGTGGCCCCTATGCAGGGCCTATCAGATGAGCCATCTTGTTCGCTTCATGATCAGGTGGGGTGCTTAGCTACTCTAGCCTCATCGGCCCATGCGGCTGTTGTGTCGGCCGAGTATGCGGCAGTTTTTTCTGGTCATCAAGGAGGTACGTCGAGCCTTACAGCGGTCTACAGACCATGGTGCCCTCAATAGCCTTCTTGATCAGACCCTAAAGAGTATTGGCAGTGTTCTAAACTGACTGACCAGTCAGCGTTGAATCACCTAGTCGACGATCTCTTAGAGATTAGCCTGAGGTTTCTCCACTGGTTGGCCATCTTCTATGGCCAGCACTAGTCTTGGCAATGGATTGTTTTGGACGAGACCCAACCGATTGATGTCGTAAGCCTGTAGGCATGACTTCTGGAACTCTTCGACGTGCCGTTGAACTTCTAGACTTTGTTCTTTAGTCAAGGTATCTATGGTGATCGGGATGATGTTGTCGTCGTTAATCTCGCTTGCAATGGCTGAGTTGCTGGAGATGGTCCCACCGGGCGTGCTAAAAACCGTGTTGTTGCGTTTTTTGTTAAACTTGGATAGACGCATGGCCTGGGACATCTGTTTAACTCTGGTGTAGGTCCTACATTCTGAGAGAAAGGGTTCAATTTGTGCCAATCAGTTTGACCCCACAACTGATAATGGAACATAAAATGTGATCAATACTATAACCGATCACCTATCGAGACAATGACCGTGATTAGGATGAGATATTAGTGGAATATCATGCCTACCGACCATAGGGCTGATAACCAAGAGCAAAGTAATCGGCGAGCGTGCCATCGACCGATAAGAAGGGTGGTTTTACCACAAGGGCTGATGAGAACTTCTCCGATGGCAAATAAGATATGTCGTTGAATTGAAGATAACCTGTCATCTTGTACTCTGACAGAAATAAATAAAATGTTCCAAATAACATGTCTATATCATGAAAATCATCACAATAACTAGATCGGACCTAACCAAGACAATAGCTAGTCACGATTATCTTAATAATATATCAAAGTATCGGGCATACTTTATTTAGATGAACGGTATACAACATGAAAGAGATATAATAGCAAGAGATGTCAGACCTAACCGATGAAGCCACAAACTATCACATCTAGAGCACATTAATCAAATAGATCAAACTGAACTGATGCAGCCTTAGACCTAGCTAATACAACGAGAACAACTGGCAACCGTACTGTTTCGATGTTCACCTAAAGAGATCAATCTAATGTAGCCGTAAGGATACTGACCTAATTGGTACAAACGTCAAGGGTGGCGGGACTCACCTCTTCACTAGAGATCAAAACAATGTATCCCAGCTCCGAGTGCCGAAGCCCGTGGGATTAACCTTGGATGCAAAGGGTGGCGATGCGTCGAGTAGTTGGTTGACAATGTTGTGTTTTCTAAGCTAACTAGGGGTACGTATTTATAGTGCAGAGACTTGCCGTCCAAGCACTCTATCTTAACCGATTCTGAATAATCTTCATCTTCTTCTAATCTTTATCACCATCGGATCTTCTATGTCTAGTCATCTTGTAATAGCATGGACGGTCTTCCTTGACTTTTCATGACCAGATCCTCTTTGACTTCTGTAGACCGTGTGGCATCATTAGTGGGTCTTGGCTTTACCAAATTTTGTCATCAACAACAGTTCAGCATGATCATCACTCTGAGTTCATCATTAGTGATCTCACTTTGAGATATTTATGTTCTCAGGCTAGTTCTCTCACTGTTTTTCTAAGTCTACTTTTGGTTCCACTTTTCAGCCAATAGATGTTGCCAACGCTTTGTTTGATGCAAATTGGATTGATGACACGCAAGAAGAGCTTGAGAATTTTTCACAATCGGGTTTGGACACTAGTTGAGCTACCACCTAGATGCAACCCCATTGGCACAAAGTGGGTGTTTATGATCAATCAAGGTGGAGATGGGGTTGTGGTGTGAAACAAAGCTCGATTAGTGCCCAGGGTTTTTGCTAGAAGGAGGGTATTGATTTTTAGGAGACTTTCGCCCCTATTGCTCGTCTTGAGTCCATTCGTATACTTATGGCATTCTCTTCTTCGAAAGGTTTTAAGATTTTTTAAATGGATGTCAAGAGTTCTTTTCTGAACTAGTACATAGAGGAGGAGGTCTATGTTAGACAGCCCCCCAGTTTTCAAACAATAAGTTTTCTCGACATGTTTTCAAACTACAAAAAATTTTGTATGGTTTGAAGCAAGCCCCAGAGCTTGGTATGATCGTCTAAAGAGTTTTTGTTGGGGAATGACTTTGTTATGGGTTCTATGGACAAAACTCTTTTCTTGCTCAAAAATGGCTCTGATTTCTTGATCACTCAGATTTACGAGGACAATAATATTTTTGGTGGTTCTACTAATGAGCTTGTGTCCAAGTTTTTTAATTAGATGCACAGTGAGTTTGAGATGAGCCTCACGGGTGAGATCAAGTACTTCTTAGGGCTCTAGATCAAGTAGACCAAGCAGGGAATTTTCATTCACTAGAACAAGTACACCAAGGATATGCTAAAGAAGTTCGACTTTGGTGGAGAGCTGAAGCCTCAGATGACCGACATGGTCACATATAGGGGCCTAGATAAGGATGAGAGTAGCGTCAAGGTCAACAACAGAGATTATCGAGGGATGATCGGTTCGCTTCTGTACCTTACGGTGACGAGACAGGACATCCAGTTTGCCGTCGGATTGTGCGCCCTGTTCCAGTCTTCACCACTTGCGTCTCATCGTTAAGGTGTGAAGCGTATTTTCAGGTACCTTACCTATTTTCAGGTACCACTTGGTCTTGTTTTTGGATGCTGACTTTGGTCGGTGCTGGTTGGATTTCTAGTAGACTTCTAATAGTTGCAAGTTCCTTTGTTCTTCGCTTTTTTCTGGGTCTTCACGTAAGCAATCTAGAGTTGCTCTTTCCACTAGAGAGGCTCAGTACGTAGATACTACTAGCTTCTTCTCATAGTTGGTTTGGATGATTTGGGTTGTCTTTCCCTACTAAGTGCCTTTGTTTTGTCAAAGCGCCAACTCGATTAGTGTGGAAAAAACTCAGGTCTTAATTCTAAAACTAATCATATTGATGTGTTCTTTAACTTTTTGAGGGATCAATATGAGAAAAGTGTCATTGAACTTGTTTATATTGATACTCATCATAAGTTGGCTGACATTCTAACCAAACCCCTAAATAAGTCTTCGTTTAGGCGTTTGCGAGGGGATTTGGCAGTTGTGTATGCTTTTTAGGAAATTTTGAGTGTTTTCTTTCTTCTTTACTCTTTTATTTCATTATTTTTGTGTGAGTGCATATCATGCATATTCATATATCGACACTTTGATCTTGCATCTGTTATATGATTAAATCGCCTTTACTCATTCCTGCTAGTATATGATTTTGAATACCTATCGATGATTATGCTTTGCTTCAGTTCACATGATATATATGATATATGTTATATGCATGGCTTTCATGCTTTAAACATGAAAAATGGTAACCACTACACTACAAGAAAACAAGAACTTTTCGTCGGCTACAATTAACTTCCGTCAGTTTTAATGTTGGCCGACAGAAGTTAGGGGATTTTTTTCACCCAACTATATGCGTACAGGGAAACCTAACTACCTGTACGTGGGCCCAAACGCACTGTTGCGTTGTCCAGGTGCCGCCGCCTAACTCGACACCTCCCACCCGTGACGCCTACTGCCCGATCCCGCTTGCGACGCCCTCCCCACATCACCCACGCGCGGCCACGCCGCCCGTCGCCACCCATGCCGCCGCCCACTGCCGGCCACCATAGTGTCCACCCGCCGACCATGATGATGAAGAGTGGATGACCAGAGGGTGCGGGTCATGATGATGACCCGGAGGCTGTGGGGCAGGGGGCGGTCCCAGAGGGTGCAGGGCAGGAGGAGGGTGCGGTTCAGGAGGAGGGGGCTAAGGCTTCAGGGTCATCCTCACATTCTTTCAGGATGAGCCACCTGGTCGCCCCACCTATAGCCCCTTCAGGTGGAAACAAGATCGAGATCACGTGTGCCAGTGACGGGTAAGTCTCATATTGTGTTTTGCTTTACTTCAAAAAAAAATCATTTTACTGACTTTGTTTATTATGTATTTCTAGATCTTGGATTGACTCTCGGTTTGATGGCACTTCGAGGGTTAGGCATGTTAATCAGATATTGGGTAACCCGTGTCGTCTGCACTACCTAGGGGTGCTGACATTGCCGACCGGTGAGCGGGTACTATGCACGACATGTGACCAATACCGGCTTGCACCTGACGAGGCCCATGGAACTTCCCAGGGGGCGGTGTCTCATTACTTCTAAGTATGTGCTTTTCATGCATTGGTTCGTTTTAACGCAAAACTTTTGGAGTGACATTAGGTTACTAATCATGACTTTTGCAGTTACATTTTTACTTGCCAAAATCGGGCAATCACTATAATCATGTCCTTGCTGTCTTCAACAACAATGCACACAAGGTGGTGAAGGATGTGATTTCATATGACCGCAATCAAACTAAGAATGTGTACTACAAGGAGAAGCTAGGGCAACAAATGAGTAAGGCGATGGGTTCTTCAGCAATATACTTAACCAAGGAGCAATATCATTCGGTAAACAATTCTAACTCTTTTAATCTTTGATTTTCTAGATTTATTTTCATCTAATGCAGAAGCTTAATGTTGGAGGAAAATATTCTATCTTCAGGGTTATTGCAGTGACGAGGTAAAGACTGGGGATTAAGACGAAGCCTTCCAACATATAATTTCGGAGATGCATCAAGTCAAGTTCGAAGTATGATGACAGGCTTTAGTTCGGAGTATATCTTCGAACTAAGACTCTTCCGAGAACTTATTTGCCAGCTAAGATGGAAGACTTATCTTCTTTCTCATTAGATTAGTCTTTTACCATTTTAGCCCTATTAAGGGTACCGAATAGTTTCCACTATGTCGATTGTAATAGAGGGGTAAGAAGGTCTTTTCCTTAATGTTTGGGCCTATAAATACCCCCCGTTTTACCCTATAATGGGGACCGAATACAAGTTATTCAATACACACTTTCAAACTATTCTAAGTTATTATCCTTTCGGAGGCTTGGAATAGTTTCCTTCGCAAACACTTTGTTTGTTAGTTTCTAATCTTCATAAACCTGTTAGCGTAATCTTTTACGCCAACAGTTGGCGCCATCCGTGGGGAACCTAGTCCAAGAAACTTCGTTCTCTACCAATTTCTTACACCATGCCTCCTAAGCGGAGTGCAGTCGGTAATCCTATTCGGAGGTCCCCTTGGACCTCCAGAGTAAGATCTTCAGATATAGTTGCGGTCAGAGGACCTTCGATGTTTCCTCCACCCCAAACCCCAGGAGGGATTCCCCTTCCTCGAGCATACGGAGTTGCTCCGCCAACTCCATCCATACTTCGGCCACCTGGAGTCCCTCTCCCACCTCAGGTTCCACTTCGAACTGATCCCTACAGTTCTCAAGACCCGGAAGATCCTTCCGGAGGAGATGAAGACAATCTTGGGGATATGGCCGCTCAAATGGCCAGTCTCCAAGCCGAAGTAGCGAGATGGCGGCAAGAAGCTGCAAATAGGTTTCACTCTCAAGCCATCCTAGTTATTCCTGAAGTGCCTGAAGACGACGAACCTATCTATCCTGAAGCCTCGGAGAACGCCTCCTTTGATACCGAGTCTCCGCTGCATCCTGAACTGCAAAAAGTTCGCTTCGACCAGAAGTTTAAGACTTCGAAGCTCTAGCAATTGAAGCTAGTGGAGGAGTGCGGGACACCATGGCAAAATATTTCCCCCTAGCTCTTCGAGGAGTAGCTTTGCGATGGTTCTGGTCTTTAAAACCAGGATCAATCAATTCGTGGGGGCAGTTAAAGAAAAAGATCGTGAGTAATTTCCAGGGCACCTTCGTGCCTCCAATGTCGACGGGAAGTCTTTTCTAGGTGAAGCAGCTCCCTGGAGAAACCTTAAGATAGTACTTCAAGCGCTTCGCTCATACGAAGTCGCAAATCCGAGGGTTAACTACATCTTCGGTAGTTGATGCAGCTCGAGAGGGAGTTATCCATCTAGGCCTACTTGATAAACTTCACCGGAAAAGTATATCTTATGTTTCTTAGTTGATGTCATATTTCGAAGATTATGCGAGGTCATAAGAAGGATGGCTTCGGAGAACCGCTGCAACCCCGTCGATATTGCAAGAAGTGAAATTGGAAGTGAAAACTTCAGCACGGCAGCAAGAGCCTAGCTTCGAGGTTCAACATGACAGGCATAATGGGCAAAAGCATCCTCGTTCGGAAGTTCTGAACATTGCACCCCCGCAGAAGTTTGCTCAAAGAGCTCCGCAACCATCAGGAACCAAGACCAGCGGCTGGAGGCCGCAAGGGAGACCGACTGGCAAAGGCCAGACCCTTTTCTGCTGTATTCATGGTGAAAACCGAATCCATGCAACTGATACTTGCAAGGCTATACTTACTCTGAGTGGAGAGTATCTGGAAAGAACTTCGGGTCGAGGCACTACTGACCGAGTTCCAGCTGAAGTACGTCCAGATCCCGTCCAAGCTGTGGCACAGATAGAAAACTTCGATGCGGCAAGACGCCCTCCGGTGGTCAATATTATGCCACCTCCGAAGCAAAAAGAAGGGAAAGACCGAGGAAAAAGAGTAGTCCTCCCCATCTCCGGAGGAGGTACTCTAGGAAGTATGTCAAAGAGGCAGAGAAGAGAGTATGTCAGAGAGGTGGGCCATAATGGAACCTCTTCATCTGCAGCTGCTATGCCCGAGTGGTCTCATGTGCCAATATCTTTCTCCGCAGATGATGCAGTTGGTGTTAAATTCCCACATGCAGACCCACTTGTTATCACTGCTGACATAGCAGGAACTAAAGTTCGAAGAGTGCTAGTTGATGGAGGGAGTTCGGCGGAAATTATTTTTGTCCAAACTTTTGACCAACTCTGCATCTCCAGAAAGCATCTTCTCCCAGCAGCTCGTCCTTTGCAAGGGTTTGCAGGACCCCCTCATGATGCCCTCAGCCAGATTGGCCTGGAAGTTACATTCGGAGAGGGGCAAATGGCCAGGATAGAAGAAGTAATCTTTGACGTCGTAGATGCTCCATATGCATATAATGTCATCTTCGGAAGAGGCATGTTAAATCAATTCGGAGCTGTGGCGCATCATAATTACTTGTATATGAAGATGCCCACACAAGCAGGAGTACTCACTGTCTTCGGAGATCAAGCCATCGCAAGAAGGGCAGAGTACGGTCATGGCCCTCCTCTTGACCCAAGTCAAGTCAACAGTGTGCAAGATGATCCGGAGAATTTTTCTGCTCCTAGCGAATCCTCGAAAAGATCCTTCCCAAGACCAAGTCCTGAAGGAGAGATTGCAACGAAGGTTATTGTCAAAGATGGCAAGGAATATTCATTTCAATTTGGTAAAGACTTGCCTCCAGAAGTTGCTTCCTCCTTAGAAAAGTAGTTGAAGAAAATTTGGATGTCTTTGCTTGGTCTGATGAAGACATCACCGGAGTCAGTCGGGACATTATTGAACACAGTTTACTTGTGAACCCGAAGGCTCAACCTGTTAGGCAAGGGCTCTGAAAGATGTCTGTGGAGAGAGCTGTTCTTGCTAAAGACGAAGTTGAAAAGTTACTGAAGGCTGGGATTATCAGAGAAGTGGCTCATACGGAGTGGTTAGCCAACCCAGTCTTCGTTAAGAAGAAATCTTCAGGGAAGTGGTGCATGTGCATTGATTTTACATCCCTGAATAAAGCATGCCCCCGTGACCCCTACCCCATGCCCCGAATTGATCAGTTGGTCGACTCCACTACTGGTTCGGAGTTATTAAGCTTCCTTGACGCGTATTCTAGCTACCATCAAATTTGGTTGAAGCGCGAAGATGAAATCAAGACAAGCTTTGTAACTCCTTCAGGAGTCTTTTGTTATGTAAGAATGCCCTTTGGCTTAAGAAATGTCGGGGCTACATTTTCGAGGTTAATTGCTAAGGCTTTAGTTCATCAGTTAGGTCGTAATGTAGAGGCCTACGTGGATGATATTGTAATCAAGAGTGCTTTTAAGCACCAGCATAGCCTAGACTTAGTAGAAACATTTAATAGCCTTCGGGCATGTGGGATCCATCTCAACCCCGAAAAATGTATCTTCGGGGCGCAGGCTGGAAAGTTGTTAGGGTACCTAGTTTCAAGCAGAGGGATCGAAGCTAGCCCCACTCAAATAACTGCGTTACAGAGGATGGCTCCCCCAGAGAATTTAAAGCAAGTGCAAAAGCTGACCGGTCGTCTAGCAGCACTTAGCAGATTTCTGGCAAGGTCTGCGGAGAGAAGTTTGCCTATTTTCAAAGCATTGAAAGGGTCCGAAGATTTTGCATGGACACTGGAGTGTCAAAAGAGCTTCGAAGATATTAAAAATTATCTCAGTAATCTTGCTACACTCACGGTGCCTGTTGTGGATGAAACCCTACTCCTCTACCTAGCAGCTACTGGCTCTGCTGTCAGTGCAGTTCTTGTCAAAGAGATTGATGTCAACGGGAAGTTGGTACAAAATCCAGTTTACTTTGTGTCCGAAGCATTGTCCGGAGCAAAATCAAGATATTCCGAGCTTGAGAAATTCATTTATGCTCTGATAATGGCTTCGAGGAAGCTAAGGCATTATTTTTTGGCACATAATGTTGTGGTACCAACTTCGTATCCTCTGGGAGATATGCTCCGAAATAAGGATTCCACTGGAAGAATTGGGAAATGGGTTGTTGATTTAGCACCCTTCGGCATATCTTTCCTGGCAAGAACAACAATTAAGTCGCAAGTATTGTCTGACTTCGTAGCAGAGTGGACTCCCCCTGCAATATGGGCTCCAGATAAGCCAAGCGAAGAAATTTGGACTATTTACTCCGATGGAGCTTTTCAAGCATCTGGAGCAGGTGTCGGAGCTGTGATAATTTCGCCTTCAGGGCAAAAGGCTTTGTACTCTGCAAGACTCAACTTTAAGTCTACCAATAATACAGCGGAGTATGAAGTAATTCTGTTGGGACTTCGCAAGGCACGTGCTCTAGGGGCTACAAGAGTTGTTATTAAAACAGATTCTCAGATTGTAGCAGAGCACGTGGACAAGAGCTTTCAAGTCTGACATCCGCAACTTACAAAGTACTTAGAAGAAATCCAAAAGATCGAAGCAACATTTAAAGGGATTTCCATTCAAAGTATACCTAGAGCAGAAAATATGCAAGCGGACATCTTAGCGAAAGCTACAGCCGGAGCTATGGATATACCCGAAGAAGCTTTTTATGAAGAACTTAATACACCTTCGGTACCACAAATTCCTGCTGCTGAAGTCCTTTGCATTCCAAGTACAGATTGGCGAAGCTCAATCATGAAAGTATTGCAAGGAGAAGCAGATATGTCCGAAGAGCCACAACTTTCAAGGTTAAAGCTTAGAACTCCGAATTATCAAATAATCAACGGTATTTTATACAAGGCCGGAGTATGTTCCCCTCTACTTCGATGTATATCTCAAGCCGAAGGTCAAGAAATTCTTCGAGAAATCCATGAAGGACTTTGCGGTAGCCATTTGGCCCCTCGAGCTTTGGTAGGAAAAACACTTCGCCAGGGGCTTTATTGGCCTACAATAACAGCTGATGCGGAGAGCTTGGTCCGCACTTGTCAAGGATGTCAGTGGATGGGACGAAGGAGTCATCGCCCACCAACAGCCCTTCAAGTTATAGCTCTAGTATGGCCCATTGCCAGATGGGGTATGGATCTTATTGGCCCCTTCCCAACAGCAAAAGGAAATTTGAAGTTCGCAGTGGTAGCAATTGAATATTTTTCAAAGTGGGTCGAAGCAGAACCTCTAACAGCTATTACTTCGAACAATGTACAAAAATTTTTCTGGAAGAATATCATTTGCCGGTTCTGAGTGCCTAGACAACTCACAGTTGATAATGTAACACAGTTCGATGCAGAACCTTTCAGGAAGTTTTGCGAAGAGATAGGCATCCAATTATGTTTTGCTGCAGTGAGACATCCTCAGTCTAATGGAGCTGTAGAAAGAGC
The DNA here is from genome assembly GCA_019279435.1 of Zizania palustris. Classification (NCBI taxonomy): domain Eukaryota; kingdom Viridiplantae; phylum Streptophyta; class Magnoliopsida; order Poales; family Poaceae; genus Zizania; species Zizania palustris. Next base: position 40,948,215 of record JAAALK010000285.1, on the reverse strand, counting down.
CAATGGTAATATTTTGTCAGGGCTAAATCGAAGGATAGTAGGATTAGCAAAAGGACTATGGACCGAAGAACTTCCAAAGATTTTGTGGTCCATTCGGACAACTCAAACGAGGTCCACGGGTTTCACTCCATTCAGACTATTATTCGGAGATGAAGCTATGACACCAACAAAGCTCAAAGGAGGATCACTTCGCAGCACCAAACCGGAAATAGAAGGAGAAAGACAAGCTTCGCTGGATTTAACAGAGGAGACAAGACTTCGAGCTGTGTCCAATTTATCAAAGTATCACAAGCAGACGAAGGCTTGGTTTGACCCGAAGGTTAAGATCAATGAGCTTAGACCGGGTCATCTCATTTTGCGAAGCATCATAGCGCCAGGAAAATTAGGAAATAAATGGGAAGGTCCATACTTAATTGTTCGTTCAGTATGTCCTGGCTCTTTTAAATTAGCTAATTTGGAAGGTGAAGAGTTAGTACATACTTGGCATGTGTAGCACCTAAAGCGATACTTCGCATAAGGGCTGCTTGTAATCATGTGTAATCACTTTTCGAATCAATAAAGCATATGGTTCAGATAATGCCTACCCCTCATAAACTTCCAGCTTATAAGTGGACGCACTGGAACCGCGGAGTTGACCGAGAGGGAAGTGTCATTAATTTGAATCATATTTTCCGAGGTGGTGGGCTGACATAATCTGGAGTCCAAGCCACCGGCTTGAAGACATCCGTAAAAGAGCCCGAAAACCACAGAATGCGGAGTCCAAGCCACCGGCTGGAAGACATCCATAAAAAGAGTCCAAAGAGACCAAATGATGCGGAGCCCAAGCCACCGGCTTGTAGGTATCCGTAAAAAAGAGTCCAAAGAGACCACTGCGAACTCCAAACCACTGGTTTGACAGAATTCGCAAAAAAAAAGAGCCAAAGGAGGCCAAAACAAAACAGAGTTTGAGCCACGAGCTTCGAATGTCTGTTAAGAAAGTCCAAAGTGACAAATTATCTAAGACACTAAAGTGTCCGGAAAGTTATCTCAAGTGATTTCTTTCAAAAACACAAGGTACTAAGTTGCCAATCTTCAAACTACAAATAGTCAAAGACATTTTATAAGATTTTACTCGATCTTTAAATTACTGAGGGGCTCCGAACCCCCAAAATGTTACTCCTAAGTTTTCTTTGTGCCTAACCATCTTTGAATACAATTCGAAGTTGCTTACACCCAAAGAGGGGCTAATAAATAGGGAGACAATTTTAAATCGATATTTATTATTCGAACAAATATGATTACATCATGAAAAATCGGTATCTATACCAAGAAGGAATCGAAGACCTCTTCAATCTCTAGAGCTAGGGTTGGAACGACTAGTTCCAGTGCCGGGAGTCCTAACAACTTTGCGTTTAACTCTCCTACTTCCCTTCGAAGCTCTCAAGTCTTTTTGTTCTTGCTGAAGCTCGGCCCAAGTTCGAAGCCGTTCGGGGCTCCTTTCCCAGCTTCCAAGTTCTTCAGGCTTTTTACCTTGAGCCTCATCTTCATCTTCGGACCATATAATGTCTTCAGAAGATGAAGTTTCCAAGTTAACTTCTTTTTCATCCTCTTTAATGCAAGATAATATATCTTTGCTTATTTCGGATGTAATCATTCTGGAACTATCTCGAGGAATTAGAAATCGAGGGCGCTTGTGAAGTTTTAAGATTTCGAAGGTAGCCCATAATAAGCGAAGTTCGTCGTTACCGTCTAACACTTCGACATCTTCCACATGAGGCAAAGCCTAAAAACATGATAAACAAATCTTCATTCATAAATGTACAAAAGCGTAGTGCTTTACATAGTTGAAGATCTAAGGTAATTCTAAACTTGCGGGTTTGGAGGAGGCTGACTGCTCGAAGCTTGGGACCGAGCCTGCTTCTGGCGTTGTCCTTCGTCAATCCAGGACTTGATCGTAGAATGACCTTCGGCTCTCCATGAAGTTTGAAAGGCTTGCCAAGCAGCGGCCACACCTTCGGAGGGAGTGAGAAGCTGGTCGTCGTCGAATGTAATGGGACCCTCTCCTGCGCTCGGAGTTATTGATCGGCCCAAATATTTGTAGTAACAAAGCATGCCGACAGCAGCCACTTGTCCGGAGATTTCTCCGTACCGAATGCCTGCTGTCTTCATTTGCTTCACTGCTCCTTGGATCCTCTTCAGTCAGCGCAGCAGAGAGATGTTATCATCCGAAGGAAGCGTCCCAGTAGTACCGAAGTACTCTAGAACGCCTAGCAATTGGTCCATGACCTCCGAAGCTACCTTCTCTGACTTCAGCTTATCTTCAGTTAATGCATCCTTCGTCGAAGTTAGCTCTTCTACTACTCCAGAGAGCCTAGCAGCCTCCGTAGCCAAAAAATTCTTTTGATTCAGTAGCTGGCTAGCTTCTTCTCGGAGTCTAACAAGCTCGGACCCCGCAGTAGCGTGCTCCGCCCGCATCTTTTCAATTTCTGCTCGAAGCACAATTTTTTCTGCTTCGAGCTCCTTGTTCGCAGCCTCCAAGCCTTGTCTGGCCCTGCGCTCCGTTGAAACCATGTTGTCCATGTGGGCCACTCGACCTTCGCAGATAGTAAGATTTCGTTGAAGAGCTCCATTTTCCTCTCGAAGGCGAACGCTTCCATGTTCATTGGAGATGTTCGCAGCTCGGGCCAAGACTGTTTGCTACGAAAAGAAAAACCAAGGTGAGAAATTATTTGTATATAAATTTGATGTTGTTTTGCAGATACTTCGTACCTGGTATGTTGCACGTTCCATGGCAGCGCTAAGCTCCGAACTCTCCGCCTCACTCAAGATAGACACCAAGTCCGTCTCGCCGACTTCGCGACTAGCTCGATCCAAAGGCTCGAGCAAAGTCCGAAGCCCAGCTCTTCGCTCCAAGAAAGGTGCTAGAAGGGGAGCATGCTCAAGGCTTGCTGGTCATCTTCGCTTGGCGAAGGCCCGGAGTGTTGAGCTGTGGTCTTCGGAGCCCCAGTAGACTGGCCCCCCTCAGTAGATTGGCTCTCGTCCGTTGACTCAGACGGAGTTGATCCTGAGCTCGGAGCAGGGAGGGGGTCCATCTTCCCTTTTCCTTTTCCAGGCCCCATCTGAGTGACTCCTGGAATTGGCTCCGAAGTCGTCGAAGGCCTAGGAATTGTATCTTCGGGACGGACCTCTTCCATGGAAGTGGACTCTGGAAAAACAAAGGCATTATACATTGTATAATTTCGCAGGAAAATAGAACAAAAAAAATTATGCGAAGTTTACCTTCGACATTTTGGCGGCGGGTAAGCATTGGGCTGCTTGGCGGGTCGAAGGCAAGGTCTTTGTCGGAGTCAGCAGTCAAATCTTCGACTGTCGGAGCATTTTCCTGAACAGCCGCTGTTGCTTCACCCGGAATCGAAGCTGCAGTAACTTCGACTCCGCTCTCATCCATAGGGGCTCGTTTTGGACTCCCTCCTGAGGTAAATCTTCTTGAGCAGCCGGAGTCCTCTCTTGTTCGAGGTTGACTTGAGACTCCGGCACGCTCGCAGCATCTTCAATATGTGCTTCTTGTTGGGCTGCATCCTCGTCAATCAGCCTCACGAGCAACCTGCCTTCATCCTCTCGAGAATCGGTGATTGAAGCTCTTGGACTGGAAGGCGCAGGAATTCTTGGCTTTCGAGCTACCTTCTTGACTGGAGTCTTGGCAGAGCTCGAAGTTCCAGCTTCGGCTTTCCTCTTCTTAGGCCCCTTCTCCGAAGGCACCCAATCCACCAAAGGAGGCGGAACCACCTCGAGTAGCCCCCATACTCGGTTGGATCGCTCCCAACTACCAACCAATTTGATTCTCCATTCTTCCTCGGTCGGAGTTGGGACGCCCAAAATCTTCTCCGAAGCTCGTACGATTTGCTCCGAAGTTATAGGGGCTGAAGAAGCTGAAAAATAAGTTAAGTTCGTTAACTCCTCGAATAAATATACATAGAGTATGTTGTTTTCGAAGTTACCTGCAGGACTCAAAGTTGATGAAAATTTGCGAAGACCGCCCTCCGAATCTTCTTCGAAGGTGATCGGCCAGTTGGCCATCAGGGGAGGAATTTGAAGCCCGAGGAATTCTTCGGCTAAGTCCCGCATACTCAGGTGGTGACTGATTTTTTGAAGCAAGCTAAGGCGAGCTTCAAGCTGGCCCGGATCCGGATGCACAAGGGCTTCCTTTCGGAAATTAATATCTTGCAAGGGTCCAGCTAGGCGACTGCTTGCCCCAACTTCGGCATAAAACCATTTCAGGATCCAGTCGGTGTACCATCTAGCATTGATAGCCTTGGCAGGAAACCGGAGAGCATACTCGTCATGGAGCCTAAAGTTGATGCTTCCGAAGGCCACCACCATCTTCTCACCTCCGGGCCGAACGAAGGTTTTTGGTTGGCACGAAGCTCTGTGCAGTGCTGCGAAGATCTCCGCCCTTCCTTCACAACCTTCGACTCGCAACGCCCATTCGAAGATGGCGAGACGTGCTACAGCATTCGGAGAGACTTGGGGGAGAGTGATGTGGAACAAGTCCAATACCTCCGCCAAGAAATCAACTGCCAGAAGCCCCAAACCAGCTTCGAAGAAGGCTTCGAAAATGACCACTTCTCCGGGCCTTGGTGACAGAATGATTTCCTTCCCAGGTTTGCGAATCATAACCCCGGAACTGATTTTGCCTTCTACTGTGACTCCAAGCGATTCCCTTTTGTAGGTTGAAGGCCCCAGTTGATAAGACTGGTCTGTATACTTTGGGGATTTCCTCCCACCGGTGCCATTGCCGCCACTAAAGGATTTGAAGTTGCCGTCGCCGATGATGCCGCCGCTGCCACTGCAGCCGCTTGCTGCCGGGCCAAGGTCGAAGTCACTCCAGGACCTTTGAAACTAGTTTTTGACATTGGGTTTTGTGGATTCTTTCAGAGGAAAAATGGCGGCTAGGGCTCGGGTGATGGCTTGTTTGCACGAAAGCAGTGAAAAGGTACTCAAGAAGGGTTTGGGCCCTCTATTTATAGCCGAGACCCTGATTTTTTACCGTTTGCCTGTGTCGTTTCACATTTCCAACCGTTACTTTGCTCCGAAATTAAAGCATTTTGTAACTTCCGTTAGAAGAAAGAAGCTAACGGCTATTTCTTCTAAGTATAAAAAGACTTTCAGACTTTTCGAGTTAGTTCTAAGTTACTTCGAAAGAAATTTTATTAAAAACTGATTCAAAGTTTACATCTCCAGGTAGTTCGGAGATGGTTTAAATCTGTTAACCCCTACGCATGATTATTTTTCTTGCGTATACTGCTCTCCTAATATTACAGATTTAGCGGAGAAGCGTATTCGAGGGGCCACTGTTGGAGGAAAATATTCTATCTTCAGGGTTATTGCAGTGACGAGGTAAAGACTGGGGATTAAGACGAAGCCTTCCAACATATAATTTTGGAGATGCATCAAGTCAAGTTCGAAGTATGATGACAGGCTTTAGTTCGGAGTATATCTTCGAACTAAGACACTTCCGAGAACTTTTTTGCTAGCTAAGATGGAAGACTTATCTTCTTTCTCATTAGATTAGTCTTTTACCATTTTATCCCTATTAAGGGTACCGAATAGTTTCCACTATGTCGGTTGTAATAGAGGGGTAAGAAGGTCTTTTCCTTAATGTTTGGGCCTATAAATACCCCCCATTTTACCCTATAATGGGGACCGAATATAAGTTATTCAATACACACTTTCAAACTATTCTAAGTTATTATCCTTTCGGAGGCTTGGAATAGTTTCCTTCGCAAACACTTCGTTTGTTAGTTTCTAATCTTCAGAAACCTGTTAGCGTAATCTTTTACGCCAACACTTAACATGTCTATTCAGGTGAAGATTCCATGGTTTGCAAACCGCGAGGATGCCTACTTTGAATTCTGCAAGATTTGTTCTTCAGATGAATTCAAGAAGGTTTCCAACAAGCACAGATATGGGGCCGATTGACATATCCTCTTGGCTATACACATGGTAAGACCTACACTTGCCACTTTATCTTTATATACATTGTAATGCATCTAACTCATATCTACTGTACAGGAAGCTAAAACTGGTGTTGTGCCAAGTGACATAGAGGTTTATGCTTCTGGTCATAAAGGAGCAGTTCCTACACAGCCAGATATCTTGTGTAGTCAGTCAGCCACGGATCATTTGGTGAGATGTTAACAACTTTAAGAGTTTGTGTCATTTTTCTGCCTCTAATCGGTAATGTTGGTTTTTGCAGATGCAATATGGTCAACACAAGGCTAAACTCTATGGAGAGGACTATGATTGGCGAAGACAACTTGTTGACCCAATGGGCGTGTACCCCAGCGGAGGTGGAAAAAACCATGGACAGTGAGACGATGTGTTTCTCAATGTCTTGTGTATGATACTGTAATGGTAACTAACTTATTCTATGTTGCAGGTACTCCATTTCAATGGATTTATTGTGAAACCAAGTGAGATCGCATTGTGGTTTTTGTCTGAATGATGAGTGATTGACATGGTTGCTCGATCTGGAGTAATGAGCTGGAGTGATGAGTTAGTGATGGTTTGATTGCATCGATGAGATCGATGTGTGGATATGGATTATGCCGATGGGATCGGTGTGCATTGCGTCTCTTGTTTTTGCTTCTCTCATGTGTGCAGGGTGGAGATGCTAACCAACTGTCAATAGTGGGTGATCAAGGGTCGAGCAGGGAGCTCGATGCCAGAGGATCAAGGATGTTGGGTGAAGTTGGAGATGATCTCAGGAGTGCACTAGGAGATATAGTAAGACATGGATGGACAGATGGTCGAGATAGTATTACGGTAAAATTAAGTGAAAGAGAAGCCAGTGCAAGTGATCAGGTGGCTCGAGGGGACCAATAGCGGGAGACACTTGCTGACGGTCTAGTTCGTGGATTGGCATCACATGTCGTCGATCGAGGAGGCTTTGTCGGTTTTTGCTGAAAATGATCGCATCAGAAAATGTTTTAATTCCATTAATTAGGAGTTTATTTTTTCTGTTTTGTGTCTAGATTAAGTGTAATCTTTTAGTATTTTTCGGAATTCTTAATTCTGAAAAAATATTAAAAAGAATGGGGTCAATGATATAATAAATTAGGAGTTTGCATTAATGGATTTTTCAGAATTTGTAATTCTGAAAATTCATTATGGCATTGAGGTAAATGCCTAGAACTTTTACCCTAAAGACATTTTAGAGATTTCCTTAATGGGCTTGCCTATATAAAGGACCCAAAGGCCTAAGGTTTAAGTGACTTTTTTGGCTTTCATTTGGGGGCTACCAACTACAAAAATTCTATTGAGTGTTCAACCATTTTTCTTGTGTATACGCTATTCATCTATTCATCGTATTAACATTTTAGGCATGTCACAAACAGTGCAGCGAATTCCAGGGAGTTTCCAGCGCGCACGTCCTGTTGTTCATCCCTTTGGAGATTCATTTTTGGAGCTAAGTTTTGAACTGTTTTGATGTAGTTTTTGGGTATGAGTTCTTCACGACTTTTGTTGTAAAAGTTTCCAGTGTTCCATTTTTTAGGATTTCAAATGTTTTTGACCACTGCTGCATGTATTGTTCTGTCCAACAAAGTGCCTACAAAGTTCTAGAAACTTCTGATTTCTGCTAAGTGTAGAGTTCTGTTTTCAGTCTGGATTCAATCTTTGAAGCGATTTTTGATCTGTTTTGCTACTGTTTTTGGACCTGAGTTCTACATATATTTTATTGTCCATGTTTCAAGGGTTCCATGTTTGATCAAACTAGAAATTTTATTTGCAGATTATGTGTTGTGTTTGTACAGAAGTTTTTGCTCTTTTTGCTGCTAAGAATTAAATGTGTACTTTGTTTTGTTGACTGTTTTGTTTCCTTCCGATTAGAGCTATTACTTATGTTCCTTTTGTCGTCCAAGAGACAGGAACACTTAATGGGCAATAGTAAACAGCACCAGGTGTGTGTGTTTTATTGTCCTGCGACCAAGTTGTTTTTATTTTGTTGTTCCTCTAGAAGTCTGCCTGCGTTGTGGATTTTTTTTAATGCAGGTTTGCATCGAGTTTGTCTCAGCTCCCTGCTTAAAAGAACTAGGCACAACTTTCAGCTTCTGTGTCCAAGCTATGATGCATGCAGTTTTTGGCCGCCGAGTTTCTTCTACTTGAGCCAACTGTGCCTGCCGTTTTTCGGTGCTCTTGCACTAGTTTTCTCACTCTGCGACATACTTGGTGCATCATCGTTAGTATCTGCTAGTATCTGCACGAGATTGTTCTTTCCGCTTGCTGGCACGACCAACATTTGCTTGACATCTACGCTGCATCACACTGCTTTGTTTTTGTGATGCAAACGCCAAGTCCAGTTTGTGATGCAAACGCCAAGTCCAGTTTTGCATCCGGAACACAGCGCCAGTGCTACCACGTGATAGCGATGCCGTCCCGGATGAGCTACAACATGCAGAGCCCAAGTATGTGCTTGTTATTGCTGGATTTTCCTCTGATTTAGCTCTGTTTTAACTTATCTCGCGTGTGAGAAGTCTCTAGAGCTTGTTCTTGATACTATTACCGGATGAGCTACAGAAATAGTGTTGACCACATGCTTTTGATGATGCTGATCTGATGTTTGTTAGGCAAAGTATCTGATATAATTTTTAGTCTGAATTGATTTAGTTTGCTCAATCAGTTTGTGATCAGAGAACAATTTTTGTCAAAAGCCTTGCTGGTCATTGTATTTTTCCTGGTTCTTAATTGCTTGGCAAGTGCGCACTATTTAAATTTTCGAAAATCTCTGTTTGGTTTAATTGTGCTATTCATCATCATGCAAACACTGGTCTGAATGGTTTGAAATATCTTGATTGATTTGATTCATAATTGATTGCTCTAATTGTCTGAATATTGTTGAAGTATCAAAGTCCGACCAGAGAAGAAAAATTTCTAAGTTATTTTTGAGTGCTCTTCAATTACTCAATTGTTCTAATTTATTGATTCAACTCATTTATAGTGATCATTAGTTTTCGCTTGTTTATTTAGAGGTGTGTTGGGTGTTTTAAAAAGGCCATCATATTCGCAAGAATTTGTCGTGGTGCCTATGCACCCCCCACTAATCGCCATTCCAATCCCACTGTTATTGACTCAAGGGCAGTGAGATCTCAAAAGTCAGCTCAGTCATCGCAGAGCTCCTCAAGATTTAGCTCCAGTCGTCACCGCTCAGAAGCAAACAAGGAAGTTTTTCAGCTAACGGAGGAACTAAGGCAGTCACGTGAGCAGATGATGCAGTCACGGGAGCAAATGAGGCAGTATCAAGATCATTATGCTACGTGGTTTGCACAGAAGCAGGCGATGATCTAGGTATGTTCAGTTTGCCACATTACAACTATATATCAATTAGGAATAGGTTTAAAACTAACTGGTTGCATTAAAACATGTATAGCATATTTCCTAGCTGCTAGGAATTGACATGTCATAGTTCCAACCAATACCTCCACCACCACCACCATTGTTTCCAGTTGGTGCTCCTGTTGCAGCTGATGTACCCTCCTATCGTTAGTTTGGATACTTAAGTTAGTATTTAGATGGTTATTTGACTTTGTTCTCTAATTTTATATATTGCTTCAGACTGTCCGTATGTCCGATCGGGATGGACCCCCGGCTTCAAATGTGGATGAACCAAGGCAGCGGTGGCGCCCACAACTCCAACCAACAAAATGAGGGTGATGAGTGAGTATGGATTGTCGCTTAATGTATTTGAATTTGATTTGTGTACTTGGATGTGATACTATTGTTGGATGTGGATGTGTACTTGGAATGTTTTGGATGTGGATGTGTGTTTGAATGTGAAATGTGGATGTGATTTTGTTGTTGGACGTGGAATTATGTGATTGTGGAATGTTTTGTATATGGATGTAGATATATGTGATTGTGTATTGTTTTGGATAAGTGAATTTGGATGTGATTGTGTATGTGGATATGAAAATGTGATTGAAAATGTGATTGAATGTGATTCTGTATGTGGATATGAAAATGTGATTGAATGTGATTGGATGTGATTAGGCCACGTCAGCAGAAACCCGTAACTTCCGCCGGCCAGGCGCTAGTAGACGGAAGTTATGGGTTTTGCTGATGTGGCAAAACACCATGATAACTTCCATCGGACACGTGGAGCCTAATGGATCCAACGTGTATGGGGGAGCCTGATATTTCGATGAGAGATGGAGGATGTGGTAAATTTGATGGAGGCCGATGTTGGCTGCCGACTACCACAACCAAGATGTTGTGGCGCCTTGAGCGACAGGTACACCGTCTCCTGATAACTACGATTTGGGGTGGAGATCGACGTTGTGCTACCCGACTACAACAACCACAAGGATGTTGCGCCTTAGCGATAGTTACACCGACTCCGGTTGTTGCTGCTCTTACCGTACCAAGAACAACCTCGAACCTGCAAGCAATCGAAGAACAAGCAAGAACAAGATGACAAGCAAACACTCACGGATCTGATAGAAGTATGAGTTTTGATTCAAGTAATCGGGCGGTCTAGCTGACACGCGTGTTTACAAGGAAATAGCAGCAGCTAACTTACATCAAACAAAACCCGAGTTCTTTTTGTGGCTACTACTTGCTTAAAATGAAAACTCAAAACTTAGGATGGAGTCACGAGTGTTCTTTGGCTGTTTTTGGACGTTTCATCTGTTCTCTACCATTGATTCTTGATCCATTGGAAAGTAGATGAAGAGACCTTTCCAACAAGTACTTATTTGCTTTAAACAACATTGAGAGTTGAAAGATATGCCCCATTCAATCTTGGATTTCTGTAGTTACAAGAGTCCATTCGGGAGTACGAATATTTATTGCATTATTGCCTTCTCTACTCCTAGCTGGTTCAATTCCTAAGCACTTAAGGATAATAAAGTCATCACAAGGCTTTAATAGTACCCCAATGGAAAAATAATTAACTTGAACAGCTAGGAACAAGTTCACTAGATAATTAAGTTCATGTGCATGGGCGCGTGTCATTGGTCCTTGCTTAGGTGTAGGCGGTGAAGGGGCTGCTGTTGTGGTTGTATCAATGGCAGTGATGTCCTCGTCATCCTCCCCTTCTTGCAATAGAGTCGTCCTCGACTCGAACGTGTCCTCCTCACGCAAGTATGGTTTCAAATCTGCAATGTTAAAAGAGGGACTAACCCCAAAATCTGCAGGCAACTCAATTTTATATGCATTATCATTTATTTTTTGAAGCACTTTGAAGGGTCTAGCAGCTCGTGGTAGCAATTTAGACTTTCTCAAATCCGGAAATATATCAGTTCAGCACGGCGAGAAGCATCGAAATTCAATTTTTCTGAAGGTGGAATGGACCATAAGATCAAAGGGAGCACGAGGGACAAAACCATACACAATCTCAAAAGGGCATAATTTAGTAGTCGAATGCAGCGAACGATTGTAAGCAAATTCAATATGAGGCAAACATTCTTCGCACAATTTGATATTATGTTTCAGAACAGCCCTAAGGATGGTAGATATACTATGGTTTACAACTTTGTTTGTCCATCGGTTTAAGGGTGACAAGTAGTAGAAAAGAGTAATTTAGTTCCCAACTTAGCCATAAGGTTTTCCAAAAATGACTAAGAAATTTGGCATCCCGATCTAAAACAATAGTGTTTGGTACCCCATGCAAACGAACAACTTCACGAAAGAACAAATCAGGAATATGGGTAGCATCATCAGTTTTGTGACATGGTATGAAGTGTGCCATTTTAGAAAACCTGTCCACAACAACAAAAATACTATCCCTCCCCTTCTTTGTTCTAGGCAGTCCTAAAACAAAGTCCATAGAAATATCCTCCCATGCAGTACTAGGAACAGGGAGAGGCATGTACAAACCATGTGGATTAAGACGAAACTTAGCTTTTTGACAGGTGGTGCAGCGAGCAACAAACCGCTCCACATCACTTCTCATCTTTGGCAAATAGAAATGGCTTGTTAGGATGTTTTCTGTCTTCTTCACACCAAAGTGCCCCATCAACCCACCACCATGTGCTTCCTGTAATAGTAACAGATGCACAGAACTAGCTGGAATGCATAATTTGTTAGCCCGAAACATGAAGCCATCAGTGAGAACAAACTTGTTCCATGTTCTCCCTTCTTTACGTTGCGACAACACATCTTTAAAATCAGCATCAAAAGCATATTGTTCTCTAATTGTTTCCAAGCCAAAGATCTTAAAATCAAGTTGGGATAGCATAGTATAACGGCGAGGCAAGGCATTCGCAATGACATTATCTTTTCCTTTTCTTATGTTTGATGACATAAGGAAATGACTCAGTAAATTCTACCCACTTGGCATGCCTACGGTTCAGATTGGTTTGGCTCCTAATGTGCTTCAAAGATTCATGATCAGAATGTATAACAAATTCTTTAGGCCATAAATAATGTTGCCATGTTTCCAAAGTTCGAACTAGAGCATATAATTCTTTATCATAAGTGGAATAGTTTAAACTAGGCCCATTCAGTTTCTCACTAAAATAAGCAATAGGTTTTGCTTCTTGCAACAAGACACCTCCCAACCCAATACCACTAGCATCATATTCCAATTCAAAAGTCTTATTGAAATATGGTAATTGGAGAAGGGGTGTATGAGTTAACCTATCCTTCAAAGTGTTAAATGCAACCTCTGGCGCCTTTCCCCAGGTGAACGGAGCACCCTTCTTCGTAAGATCGTGTAGTGGGCCTGGTATGGTGCTGAAGTCCTTCACAAATCGGTGATAGAATCCAGCATGCTCGAGGAAGCTTCGGACTTGCGTGACCGTGGTAGAAACCGGCCAAATGTGTATTGCCTCCACCTTGGCTTGATCAACTTCAATTCCCTGTGGTGTCACAACATAGCAAAGAAAAGAGACTCTATCTGTGCAAAAGGTGCACTTGTCAATGTTACCAAATAAGCGTGCATCGCGTAAAGCATTAGAAACAAGCACGTAGATGTTCAAGATGTTCTTCTGGAGATGTGCTATAGATCAAGATGTCATCAAAATAAACTAACACAAATCTTCCAATGAAAGCACGTAAAACTTCATTCATTAATCGGATGAAAGTGCTAGGTGCACTAGTGAGGCCAAAAGGCATGACTAACCACTCATACAAACCGAACTTGGTTTTAAACGATGTTTTCCATTCATCTCCTAGCTTCATGCGAATTTGGTGGTATCTACTATGCAAATCAATTTTAGAGAAAATCATCGAGCCACTAAGTTCATCAAGCATATCATCTAACCTAGGGATAGGATGACGATATGTGATGGTAATGTTATTAATTGCTCAACAATCTACACACATGCGCTATGATCCATCTTTCTTTGGAACCAACAGAACAGGAACAGAGCAAGGACTAAGGGACTCGCGCACATAACCTTTGTCGAGTAATTCTTGTACTTGTCGCTGAATCTCCTTGGTCTCCTCTGGGTTGGTCCTGTATGGTGCTCAATTTGGCAAGGAAGACTAGGGATGAGGTCAATCTGATGCTCAATACCTTTGATTGGTGGTAGCCTGGGTGGCACTTCTTGTGGGAACACATTAGCATATTCCTACAAAATATTAGTGACAGTAGGAGGCAAAGTAGATGCTATGTGGTGAAGTGAGAACAAAGCTTCTTTGCAAACAAACACATAACAGATCGTGGCATCATCATTTAATTCAAGCAAATCAGATTTTGAAGCAAGGAAACAAGCACTTTTCAATTTTATGTCATTTTTTCCAACATGAGCAGATTTAGATTTGTCATTCGTCGGTTGAACCGATCCGTTCACAACACCACTGTCATTTTGAGCAGATTTCTTGTTTTTTTTCCTTGCAAGCTCTAGCAACTTCATCCCTCAAAATAGCATCGGGGGACATAGGGTGCAAAAAAAGCTTCTTCTCATTATGCATGAAAGAATATTGATTTGATTTACCATGATGCAAGGTATCCTTATCAAATTGCCAAGGTCTACCAAATAACATAGAGCAAGCTTGCATAGGTACCACCATCACAATCAATGTAATCATGGTATGAACCAATTGTAAATTCCACTCGGACCATACGTGTTATCTTAAGCTTACCACTATCATTGAACCATTGGATGTAGTAGGAATGTGGGTGTGGAAGTGTTTTCATCCCAAGTTTTGCTACCATGGTGGCACTCGCCAAGTTGTTGCAGCTTCCTCCATCAATAATAATGTGACACAATCATTCCAAAACTACACACTTTGTTTGGAACAGATTGTGTTGTTGGTTCTGTTCAGCTTGAATCATTTGGCACTCAACATACGCATCACAACAAGACTCTCGTGGTGTTCAGCATGTTCAGCCCGAATGTGTTCTTCATCATCATTCTTCTTTCCTGCATCTTGGGCAGCAAGCATGGCACATGTTTCATCATATAAATCACTAGCTGATGAATACTCACCATTTTCTCGTACGATCAGCACACGCTTGCTTGGACAGTCCCTGTGTATGTGCCCAAATCCTTTGCATCAGAGGCACTGGATGTCCTTCATTCTTCCGGTGGAAGCGACGGAAGAAGAAGTGTTGGCTGCAGCTTGGGTGGATCGTTTTGCTAGTCTCGGTTGTACGAAAAGGTGTTGATTTTGATGTAGTTTTGGATGGCCAATTGGAAGCATCTCTCTGAATATCATGTTTAGGGCCAGCGGCACTTGTGGGGGGCTGCCACGATGTAGTCCGACCTGCAGGAGTGTTATTTATTGTGCGGCGTCCCTGCACTTCTCTTTCAGCCTTACGAGCAAGATAAAATTATCGAGTGACATTAGTGTACTCCTTGTAAGGCAATATATCCTGAATTTCTCTAGTTAAACCACCCATGAATTGAGCCATCACAGCCTCTTCATTTTCAACTAGAACACATCTCATCATACCTATTTGTAGTTCTTGATAGTACTCCTCAACCGATTTGTTGCCTTGCCTATGCTGTTGTAATTTATGCCAACAAGTCACGAGCATGATAGGAAGGAACAAAACGACTACGCATCATTCTTTTTAAAGCATCCCAAGTTTGTGGTACAATAGCTGGATTTTTAGTTTGAAACTCATGCCTACCAAACAGAAGCAAAGTCAATGAATTCACTAGTGGTAGCTCTAACCTTTTTATCATCAGGAAATTCATGGCATGCAAATTTTTGATCTACCGACAGCTCCCAAGTCATATATGCATAGGATCATATTTCACATCAAAAGATGGTATGGAGAATTTAATCCTACGTATGGAATAATCAGTTGTCACGTACCTTACATCGTGGATCTCGACGAACCATACCGTGATAGTTGCGACGTGGTTGCCATCGATACCTGAAAGATCCATCATCAAGCTCGGTATCCTCTGAATACTATAGCTCGTTATATCTTGCGGCGCTAGCCAATGGAGGTATGGTCATCATCATCATGTTTTTCCCTCTCTCCGAGCCCAGCTTGTTCCATCCTCTCTAATCACGCATTGATTGCTGCAAGAGAGGTGTTAATAGCCCCAGTTGTTCTCTCCAATGTGGTCAGCTGATTGTTGGCAAGAATCTGCACCACCTCTAATTGACCAATGCGCTCATTGGTGACTTGAACATCCTCGATGAGGGCTTCCGTGTGCAACCTTAGTTGGCGTTCGAAATGCTGAATGATGCCACTCGTATGTGGTGAATGTGGAGGCATCTCACTCGCATCAGCTGACATGGTTAGTACAAAAGAAGTTCAAAAGCAAGTAGATTAAACCTAGCAGTTGCTAGGTGATGGTAGGACAGAGACACTTTCTCACTAGCAAGAAATCAAGCTCTTGCAAGTTCTTACCACAAAATGCAGGAGGCGCCAGCAAACAGCAAGAACAACAACAAATGGTGACTGCTAGCACAACTCGGTGGTGTTGTAGATAATTTTGTGGAGCTATAGGTGGCTGCTAAAACAATTGCACGAAAGGAACAGCTAGTACCACATCAGTCACAGCAAGTTGAATAAATGTTCCGCGATGGTACTGTGTTTGTCCTAGTCCAAACTGTGATAGAGACGTGAGTCGTCACCCAAACGTAATCACCAAAATGCTCAAAACAACAAGCTGAATTTCGAAACTTTGAAGCAAAGGTCACACAAAATGTCTTTCTTTTATTGTACTTGGAATCTTTATATAGAAAATTGAATTAGTGCGACTTTTTTTATTTTGTCTTATGCCTTGTTGCTTGCTGATCTGTGCGGCTTTTGTTTTGCACTTGCCTTTTTCTCTCTTTGCAACTTTAGCTAGAGAATGAAAATGGAGATAGAACAAGGTGCACGAACTCAAAACTCTAGCGGTAAAAGCTTAGGAATAGCAACTTGACACGAAGAAGTAACCATGAATTCAACAAGCCGAGAGCTAAGTAGCAAAGCAAAAGCACAAAATGTTTTTGGGATTTTCAGATCGAAACTTATCTTTGGGCAAAAGTGGACTGTAGGAAAATAAAGAACAAAGGATGGAGAACTCTCACCGATCAACCTGAACTCTGATACCACTAATGGATCCAACGTGTATGGGGGAGCCCAATTTTTCGATGAGAGATGGAGGATGTGGTGAATTTGGTGGAGGCCTACGCTGGCTTGCCCTACTACCACAACCAAGATGGTGTGGCGCCTTGAGCGACAGGTACACCGTCTCCTGATAACTACGATTTTGGGGTGGAGATCGATGTTGTACTACCCGACAACAACAACCACAAGGATGCTGCGCCTTAGAGATAGTTACACCAACTCTGGTTGTTGCTGCTCTTGCCGTACCAAGAACAGCCTTGAACCTACAAGCAATCGAAGAACAAGCAAGAACAAGATGACAAGCAAACACTCACGGATCTGATAGAAGTTGGAGTTTTGATTCAAGTAATCGGGCGGTCTAGCCGACACACGCGTTACAAGGAAGTAGCAGCAGCTAACTTACATCAAACAAAACATGTGTTCTTTTTGTGGCTACTACTTGCTTAAAAGGAAAACTAGAAACTCAGGATGGAGTCCCGAGTGTTCTTCGGCAGTTTCTGGACGTTTCGTCTGTTCTCTGCCATTGATTCTTGATCCATTTGAAAGTAGACGAAGAGACATTTCCAACAAGTACTTATTTTCTTTAAACAACCTTGGGAGTTGAAAGATATGCTCCATTTAATGTTGGATTTCTGCAGTTACAAGAGTCCCTTCGGGAGTACGAATATTTACTGCATTGTTTCCTTCTCCACTCCTAGCTGGTTCAATTCCTAAGCACTTAAGGATAATAAAGTCATCACAAGGCTTTAATAGTACACCATTGGAAAAATAATTAACTTGAACAGCTAGGAACGAATTCACTAGATAATTAAGTTCACTTGCATGGGCGCGTGTCATTGGTTCTTGCTTAGGTGTAGGCAGGTGAAGGGGCTGTTGTTGTGGTTGTATCAATGGCAGCGATGTCCTCATCAGAGCCGACGGAAGTTAGCTATCTTCTATCGGTGGCCGATGGAAGTTAGCCAATTTCCGTCGAACCGCTTCTGTCAACCAGATGCTGATAGAAGTTAGGCTTTTGCCGACGGAAGTTGGCTTGTTCCGTCGGAAAAAGCCTAACTTTTCGTCAGCTTTGGCCAATAAAGTTTGCTGGATTCATGTAGTGCTAATTATGGTAACTAGCATGTGTAGAATGAATGCTTTTGCTATCTTTTACATTCATGGTAGCTGAATCCTTTATTTTGATGCAAATATGCAACTTTGACATCTATATGCTTTACATGGAAACTATGCTATAAAAATGTTAAAAATCATGAAAAATAGAAAATCCATGCCTTTTATGCTTAAGTGAAAAGATCTAGGTGGGTTTGCTGTGTCGCATTGCATTGTTCTGGACTACTTACCATAGGACTTTGGTATGAACTAGGACATTGTAATTTATGTCAAGACCAACGTCTTAAGCCTCTGATGGTCCTGTTCTAGCCTAGCCTTGACTTTGTCGGTTAGCATAAGTTTGATATGCAAATAGCCCCTGGCACAAATGAAAAAGGAAAAGAAAAAAACTTGAAAATATAAAGATAACGAGTTTGTTGAAGCTCTAGTTTTGGACAATGCTTATCCTGGTAGATATTAGATAGCTTTAGCACTTCATGCTTTATCGTACCTGTTAACTAGAAAATGTGGTGATGCTTTTGTTTGCAAAAATCTAAAAATATGTGCTAATGACTTTCTTTGGATATCTTCTACTACACTAATCATGTCATGTTTCTTAGACAATATTTCCTGCTATACATGCTAGATTTTGTAATTGCAGTTAATCATACTTGAGAAGCTTGCTTTTTACACTCCACTTGCATCCCAGTTGCATTCATTGTATATTTTAAGGGGGAGCTGCATTTCTGGGGAGTTCAGTTTGTGTCTCTTTTGAGTGCTTTTAGTCTTACTCGATGAGTCCAGTTATCAAAAATGGAGAGAAATTTTGAGATATTTGATCTTTTAGAAGAGCTTAGGGGGAGATTTTTGGCTCTCTCTAGGATTGGTTTCAGGGGAGTTTAGTCTGTTTTCCTTTACTCTTCTGAATATCCATGTTGATTATTAGAGATTGCACTCATTTGAGTTTTTTATTTGAATATTTGTTGATTTCTTTTCTATTTAACCATAATGACATTTTTGGGCTTTTGTTTGGCTATTGGTCATTAAGGCTAAACCTTTTATTTTATATTCTCCTTTCTATTCCCTTTTATTTTGTTTTTCGTGTTTTGACATGTTTTGCATGTTCAAAGTGCTGAAGAAGAGGGTGTTGAAAATGTACTCATCAAGGGGGAGATTGAGGAGTCATATTGAAGATCAACATAAGTCAAGAGAGACAGAATGAGATGAAGAGAAGAGAAGATCTATAGTGTCTTGACTGCATGTGACATAGGTACACAACCAGCGAGCGACTATCGGGCAGAGGGTGCCACGGAGTCGGGCCGACCAAATCCGGGTATATGGGCTAGGAACGGTAGGAAACTCGTCTTGGTTTGACCAAGTTTGAGTCAGGTAAACGGGCAGCAAGCGACTGCTTGGCCGAGGGGTCATAGAGTCAAGTCGATCCAATCCAGTTACCTAGTGTGAAGACGACGAGCGCATTGTCGGTTTCAGTGTAAAACCAACACCCAATCTAGAACGTCGAAAGGAGATTAGACAGTCCTGAAATGAAACCATTACTGCTACGAAATCTCCGTGTCAAGACAAATTATCTTTAGTTAGGATTTTACTATTTTGTCTTTCAAGCCCACAATTTATCTTTATTGAGTCTGTAAAAATCTTAAGGGTGGTTAGACATTTTCTATTTTATATCCGCGTTTCTAAAAATCTTTATCGAGTCTTTTTGTATCTTGTAGGATGACTATTTAAAAGCCCCTGACCCCTAGCATTAGGGAAACTCAAAAACAAAGTTTCACATTTATCTAGAAATTTCTCTTTGTGTTATAGCGCTATTCCATCCTGTGCTGTGATTGCACAAGGAAACGCCTAAGGAGAGCAGCGCTCTTGGACGACGCTATGATCGGCGATGACCTCAGGAGAAAGAGTAGTGCTGCCACATCTCGCGGTGTGCTGCAGCATCTCGCGGTGCGTTGCAGCAGGCTTGCGGGGCAGTGGTGTAGGCTGCGTCCCTAGTTTACAGTGCCTAGGCGCAAGATTGCATTAGAATCTCTAAACCGAGCCATGCGTGCACACTGTTTTTGCTAGAGCTCCTCGGTTTCTACGCCAGTTTTAAATCACTGTGATTTCCTTCTGGTTCGTGGTTCAAACGGAGGAGACAGTACACGTGCCCAAAGTCGAGTGTCACCTGCTCGTGCTGGACATATCTAGCAGTGTACAAGTACAAACACGAACTGTAATGGCGTTGGGTCATTAGAAGCCCGCCACTACAGTGGCACCACCCACTACCAGGCAACTATTAATGGCGGTCGGTGCTGGCGTCAGCACCGACCGCCACTAATGTAGTCACTAGTAGTGATGGTCGGTGCTGACACCAGCACTGACCGCCACTAATGTATCCAGTAGTAGTGGCAGGCCAGAAAATGGCCCGCCACTGCTATGCCGTCTGCCACTAATGTGTTGATGACATCACAAGCGACCACCACTATTATTCCGGCTATAAATACACACATTTTTCCTCCCCGAGCCTGATGCTATAGGAGTTCGCGATTTCGTCCGTATAATGGCGACACAGATCTAGAAAGTGGTAGGGGAGGCTTTGTTTTCGTTTTTTCAAGGATTTCGTTGTAGGAGGTAAATCCATGCCGAATATTAGGTTTATTTTGTCTTTAATCAAGTATAGAATTAGTTATTAGTGTTTTACTAATCTAGGGTTTGTGCATTAAAATTTTCAAATATTATGCCATTTATAGTGTTTCTTTCTCCCAAATAAACAAATATAACCCTCCTCACAATTATTCATCATTTGTATATATTTTTATGTCGTTTTAATCTCTTTTTTAGTTTGATTTATGATTATAGATCTAGATCTATGTTTTTTGGACACAGAAACCAATGTAGTTAATTAATGTTGTTAGGATAGAGAAATCAATATACTTTTATAATCAACAGGTAACTTTTTATTAATATTTTTGATAAAATAATATGTTTTAGATAGAGCGCATGTCCTAGATGTACTCATCCAAGGAGGGACATATGGTGGCATATTTTAACCGAGTAACTGAATTTACCGAAATTGCCGCACAATATGCTTCCCGTTAGAGTGAAACGGCAATATATTGTACTTGTAAAGTTTCTAAGAATGAAATGATGTATCTGTGTTCAAATTGTGAAACCATACACTTTCACTTGTTGAGATGCTCATCAACATAGAAGAGGCTTTGATCATACATCCGACATAACATATGATATTGATCAACACGATGATGATGATGCCTTTGATGTGGAGGAACTAATGCGAAATGTTGCACCTAAGATGTTGTTGCAGAGAAAAACAACGAAAGGCTACGACAACTTTGAAGCACTTGACAAAGCATCGAAGAACCCTCTTTATGAGGAACATCACAGTTGCGATAAGCAGTATACTGTGTTGTACACACTCTTGAGCTTATGAAACTGAAGGCCGGCAATGGATGGTCCGACACTAGTTTTTTTTGATCTTTTGCAGGTCCTTAAAAAGGTTTTGCCAAAACCCAATGGTTTGCCATCTGATACGTACTAAACAAAGAAGATGATTTGTCCGTTAACTTTGGACGTTCCAAAGATTCATGCATGCCCGAACCACTGTATTGTATATCAAAAAAATATGAATTGTTAGAGAGTTGTCTGCAGTGCAATGCAAGTAGATACAAATGGGAAAATGACTGTGTGGAGGACTACAATGACCACCGAAAGAAGAATAAGTGGTTACAGAAGAGGAAGAGGAATGTTATTGCAGACCAGCACGGAGATAAGACAGAGAAGAAAGTTCTAGCCTTAGTAATGTGGTACCTACCAGTGATTGATCACTTGAAACGTATGTTCTCTAATCCCAGAGATGTTGAACTATTAATCTGACATTTCGCTGGGTGAAAGAAGGACAGAAAACTTTGGCACCCTGTGGATGCTAGGCAGTGGATGTCATTTGACCTGGCTTATCCAGACTTCTCGGGGGATCCCAAAAATATCAGGATGGGACTTAGCACAGATGGAATGAATCCCTTTAGTGAGATGAGGAATCCACACAGTACGTGGCTAGTCTTTCTGTGCTTGTTCATAATTCCATCATGGTTTCGACACAAAAGGAAGTACCCTATGCTCACTACTCTAATTTCCGGTCCAAAACAACCTGGCAATGACATCGATATCTTTCTAAAACCTTTGATGCAGGATATGAAACGTCTACGACAACATGGTGTCTGTGTGTGGGATGAGAACAAGAAAGAGCACTTCAACCTAAGAGCCATGATCTTTTGCACTATAGATGACAACCCGGAGCATATGTCCCTAATAGGGCAGGTTAAAGGAAATACAACATGTGTAGTGTGTGTGAACCAGACAGAATCTGTGCATCTTTCATCATTCGTTAAGACGATATATATGCGACACCACATATTTTTTACCAAGAAACCACAAATATCAAAGAAATAGGAACCATTTCGACGGTACAATAGAGCTTGGACAGTCTCCACGACATCGAGACGACAAATTTCTATTTGAAATGGTGAAAATATTAAAGTTGTTTTCGGAAAGAAGAGGAAGAAATCTGTAAAATTTCAAAGGACGCTCCATTTAAAAAAATAGTCAATCTTCTTTAGGTACTTACCGTATTGTAAGGAGTTGGAGGTTGGTCATGCTATCGATACCATGCACGTTGAGAAGAATATCTTCGACAACACCATTGGTATTTTGTTAGACATAGTAGGCAAGTCTAAAGATGGACTCAAAGTACGAAGGGACCTTCAAACTCACAGAATTAGACCTAAGCTTCGCCCACAGGAAAGGGCCAATGAAAACTTTTTCCTTTCAGCTGCTAGGTATAACCTGACAATTGACGAGAAAAAAATCAATCTGCAGGTGTTTACATGGATCAAAGTTCCAACAGGATTCTCAACAAACATAATGAATATTGTCTCCGTGGCAGATCTGAGGATGAGAGGCTACAATACTCATTATTGTCTTGTTATGCTTGGGGTATTCCTTGCTATCGCAGTAAGAGGAATCAAACATTCATTTCTAAAGATGGTGATCACACGCATGTGTCACTTCTTCAGTGAAATATCAAAGAAGGTGATCGACCCTTAACAGTTAAATGAATTACGTAAACAAATGAGGGAGACTATGTGTCAACTTTAGATGTGTTTTCATCCTTCATACTTTTATATTATTGAGCACTACATGATACATATAGTAGACCAGATCTTTGTTCTCGGTCCAACGTACCTGCACAATATGTATGCGTACGATCATCTCATGGTTATCTTCAAGGGTTACGTACGAAATCATGCTTATCCAAAGGGTTCCATGATAGAGGGCTACACGATTGAGGAAGTCATTGAGTGCTACCTAGATTACATAAGAGATGGAAAACCAATAGGTTTTCCTGTGTCACGGCACCATGGAAGACTCGCTGGTAAAGGATTTAAAGGCAGGAAAATCATACGAGGCAATAGCTACCAAACAGCCTAGTGAAAAGAATGAAGATCACGATGAAGAATGGATTATGCAAGAGCACAAAATTCATTTCACATCATGGCTGAGAGATCTAAACCTTTCAATTGGAGAAACCGACGAAGAGATGATAAAAAATAAATTGTCTTACAGTCCATTGAGCATGGATATTAAAAAATGGCAAGCATATGACATCAATGGTTTCATATTCTATACTAAAGCAAAGGATCAAAAGAGAAAGCGTCAAAATAGTGGTGTCAGACCAGATGCAGAAGACATCACTGGACAACAGAATGCTTACTATGGATACATTGAAGAAATATGGGAATTTAACTACGAGAACTCTATAGGAATCCATGTATTTAAGTGCTAGTGGGTCAGACATCGAGATGGTGTGGAGGTGGATGATTATGGGTTGACAATAGTTAACCTTAATAAGGTGGGATATAATGATGACCCTTGGATACTCGCTCAATCCATGGCACAAGTATTTTACATACTTGATCGTAAAGATGAGAAGAATACATCGTTGCTCCAGGAAAACGAAGAATTGTTAGAGTTGATGGAGTCGGGGACGAAGAAGAATACAATCAGTTTGATGAGGTGTCATTCTTCATGGACATAGAAAGGATCAATGTGGTTGAAGTAAAACTATCATTTGGCAGTGGTGGGCAAAGTGCCCGCCATTGCTGACCCTGGTTGGCAGTGGCGTTAGAGCAGTGGTGGAGTAGTTGCCCGCCCTCTATAGTTCGTGTTTGTAGTAGTGGTGGCTCTCAGATTTAAGCGCTGACATCGTTTGCTTGTTCTGCACCGATTTTGTTTCGTCGCCTCCTAATCTTCATAGGTATGAAGGTATAATACGTAAACCTTTTTTAGATATTCAGTAAAATGACTATTTAATCTGTGAAGTAATATCTGTACTGAAATATTTGATTAATATTTTGCTCAACTTGTAATGAGTATACCGCAAGACTACTAGATGATTAAATGCATGTGTACTATTGATGTTTATCATGTGCCTGTTGAAATGCATGTGATTCGGTGAAATGTTTTTTAATATGCCTTTAAGCATTGTGGTGGTGTCTTCTCAATTAGGACACCGATTGTTTTCAAGCTAGATTTTTTAGTGCTTGTGATCTCTCAGACTGTCATTTCACATCATATTCAACAAGAGAGTGATAACGCTATTTTTATTTGGGATTTCACTGTAGAAATTTATTTGTTTTTGCTTCTATTTTTGAAGAGCTTTGGGTGCTAAAGGGAAGGACGTCTATTCGAAAGAATTTATTGAGACGCCTATTCACCCTCCTTTGGTCGCTACTCTCAGTCCTACACTTGGGACCTGTCGGTTATGGTTAATTGTGGCCCAAGGTTGCTTCGTCATTATATAATGACATGTGTGTTGACATATGATGCTTCTTCTTATGTAATTGTATAGTGCTAATAGATGTAATAGAATTATACAAAAACTTGGAGATCACCATGTGAGAAGGGATACTATATCACAATTAATATGATTGCGAGTGATGTTTACTTATATTCTTGTCATACTATTTTTTATGTTTTGTGTGCAGTGGACATTATTACCATGTGAGAAACCAAGTAGGGTTTTCACTGTGGCTTTATCTTAGTGATGAGTGATTGACAAGTTTGCCTGATTTAATGGTCTAAACTTGTGTATGCTTTGTTGTGTTCACGAAAGGAATCGGTATGTGTTTTGATTGGAGATTCATGTTTTGCTTCTTTCATTGTGTGCAGGGTTGAGATGCGAGTCAACTATCAACAGAGGGTGATCTGGGTCAAGCGGGGAGCTTGACGCCAGAGGATCAAGAGTGTCGGGTGAAGTTGAGGAAGATCTTAGGCATACACGTGAAGATGGAGCAAGACATAGATGGACAGAAGATCAAGACAGCGTGTTGACCAAATAAGCAAAAGGAAGGCCATTGCAAGTGACAAAGCAGATCGAGGGATCGAGAGCGGGAGACACTTGCTAGCGGTCGAGTTCATGGATTGGTGACATGTGTCGAAGATACAGAGGGCTTTGTCGGTTTGACTCAAAACCATCAGATCGAGATCGAAGAGTCCAAATGTGAAGTCGTAGTCACTATGAAAGCTTCGAATCGAGACAAACTACCTTTAAATATGATTTTACTTTTTTAGCCCTGTGGGCCTTCGAGTCTGTAAAAAACACTAGGAATATTTGTGTATTTTCCTTTTTTAATTCCCTGTAAAAGATCACCTAGTCATTTTTTAAAAAAAAATCAGATTTCACTTTACCCATTTCTTCAGAAATCTTCCTTTTCTCTTCTCCATTTTTATCGCCGTCGCTCCGTTGATTTCAATCAGAGTCACAGTTCCGTGCAACACTATTTGCGCTTGTTTTTCTCTGGGATTACCGGCCAGTTTTCCATCGCTTTTCTACAGAAGTTCCTTTGCTCAGGGGGCATAGCGCTTTCAGTGTTGAAGCTTGCGTGTGGCGCAGAGCACAACTTGATGTGGAGAATCTTTAGGAGGGGAAAGCAAGGCACTAGACGATGGAGAGCACAAGGCCGAAGGACTCCAGGCGTGACACAACTTATAGCACAGGAACACACGGTAAATCAGAACAGAAGCAGGAACAATCAGCACAGTAATTCCTTTTCTCGATCCTCGTGCACTTACATATTTTATCACTGAATATTCTGTGATTGATTTATTTGCTAGCAATACTTTATTTTCAGATTGCACTATGAATATTCATTGATATATTTGAGAGCACTGTTTATTTCATGCATTTATTTTGTTAAATGCAATAATATTGTGCTTTCCCACATCTGTTAAATTGTCTGTGAATTGTGGATGTTTTTGATTAATTGTTGTAATCTTTGAATGTTTGCCATGCGTTTGATTAGATTTTTGTATTCTATCGAAATGCTTACTGATATCTCATCTGAACGGTGTGAGTATATTTTAATCTGTCATGTGTGCGTTGTATGGGTGTCTTTTCAATCAAGACATCGGTTAGTTATAGAAGGCTAGATTATTTTTAGTGCTTATGATCTCTCAGACTTCACATCATTTCATATAAGACAGGAGAGTGATAGCACTGGCTTTCTCTGGGATTTTGCTGTGGAATTTTATTTGCTTCCGCTTGTTCTTTTCGAGGAGTGTTTGCCCTTTATAAAAGGCCATCAATTCGAAAGAATTTTGTGAGACACCTATTCACCCCTATCTAGTCACCCGTTTCGGTAAAATATCATGTTAGAATAGTTTCCCTCAAAAAATTAAGAATTTTGATACCCTTTACGATAGCTGCACCTAGAAAGGTTTTTTACCATTATATGGTAGTTTTGCCAAAGTAGAGTGCCATCTTTTATCTTCACCGGTTAGGCATAATATTTGTTTGCATATGATGTTGAAGAATGTTGAGGATAGCATTAAGAAGAAGTGAAAATGCAAGGGCAAGGCAAAAGCTTTATATGAGATCTCAACCTTCAAGCCTAAAACTATTGGAATGCAAAGGTTAGCCCTGCTTATTCTAACACTTATCATCACTGCAATAAGACTGGTCATTAGCAGAGGAACTACAAGTTGTAATTGGAAGAACTCAAGAAAAAAGGGAAGTAAGACTTCTACTCTAGATATAAATGTTATTGAAATTAATGTTGTTACTCGTCTAAGTGATTCATGTGTATTTAATAGGAAAACTTTCCTATGTACCATTATAATTTTCAAGAATTTCCTATATGCCACTGTTAGTGACTTTGGCAGTCTTCATATGTCAGTGACACACCAGTGGCATATTAGCAAACCGTGAAAATAGCAATGGCACAAAAAATATTAACTATATTTAATATCGGATCAATGATTCATACATGCAAATCGATGGAGGGACTAAATAGGGCAAGGAAGTGGGCAAGAGGTGAGCTAGATGTCCACATCAGCAATGTTGTAAGAGTTGTTGCGTTGCCTTTCGGCGTTTATTCTTTATCGCTACACTCAAGATTAGTTTTGGAATTTAATAATTATTATTAGATTCCTGCCTTGGGAGAAACATTATCTATTCTTCATGTTTGGAAGAGGATGGTTATGAATTCGTAATAAAGAACAAGTGTTGTTCGGTATTTTTGAATGGTACGCACTATGATATTTGTCCATTGTTGAAAGGATTATATAATATGAAGAAGCCTCAAATTAATGATTTGAATCCCACATTTATTTGGCATCGTCATTTAGGTCATATAAATGAGAAGCGCATGTAGAAGCATCATAAAGATGGTCTTCAAGAGTCATTTGATATCAAATAATTTGACACATGGAGTCTTTCTTACTTGACAAAATAACTAAGGCACTTTTCACTAGACAAAGTGAGAGGGCAAATGAATAATTAGCCCGTGTACATAAAGATGTATGTGGACCATTGAGTTCTTTAGTCAGAGGTAGTTTTCAGTACTTAATACTTTCATCGACGACTTTAGTAGATTTAGATATATATATATATATATATATAATGAGGCATAGCTAGAATTGTTTGAAAAGTTTAAGGAGTTATAGAATGAGGTACAAAATCGCATAGGGAAGACAATTAAATTTCTACGTTCGGATCATAGAGGTGAATATTTGAGCCGTGAGTTTGATGATCATCTAAAGCTATGTGGAATTGTTCCACAACTAATTCTTACGGGCACACCCTAATGGAATGGGTACTCCGAGCAGAGTTACTAAACTTTGTTAAATATGGTCAAGACGGTGATGAGTCAATCTGATCTTCCATTATCATTCTAGGGATATGCGCTAGAAACATCCACATTCACATTGAAGTGATTAATTTCCTGTTGTCTTATATTCTACAGTAACTGCAGTTGAATATAATCTTCAAAGATTCTAAATCTATTGATTTACTTGTAGAATATTCAGTTTCAAGTTTTGTGGTCTGTTTTGAATTATAGTATACTAATCTGAACCAGTAACTGTTTACCTTTGGAAGCTGTTTCAGTGAATATTTTCAGAACTGTAATAGTGTGCCGTAGAGAGTAATCTTCAAGATACCTGAATTTTTTTGTGCTGAGTGGTATATTTTCAGTTATAGCTTTATTGCCAAAGTCTGAATATAGATGTACTGAACTGAAATAAGTTTGAAGTTGAAACTTGCAAATTGAACTGAAAGTGATATATGCATGTTATTGAAGGTACCAATACAATTCACCATCCGAAAAATTATGAAGTAATTGAATTTCATTTGTGATTGAATTGAAACAATCTGAGTATATTTCAATATGAAATTTGATCTCTAGAGTGAGTATTTTGATAGCTGTTATTTGAGTAGCTTGAATCAAAGCTTTTCTGGGGCTTTTGACTCTGGTTGAGCTTTAAATTGTGCTGATTTGTTTGAAACGTGATTTTGAGACCTGAGAGTTGCGTTGGGTGATTTTATTAGGCCATCACATTTGGAAGAAAGTGTCGAGGTGCCTATTCAGCCCCCTCTAGTCACCATTGCTGATCCCACAAAGTTGGTACAATTACATTATGTACTAGAAAATAATGTCGTAATTTCCTTAAAGCCATCACTAGAGCATAAGTGAATTTTTTCAATTCAAAGTATCTAGTTTTTGCTCCGGATAAAGCTTCTGATACAAAATATACTAGATTTTATACCAACTTCCCATTGAAATCCATTTCTCGAACAAGGACCGCACTAACAGCAGAGCCTGTAGCTGCTAGATAAAGAAGAAGGGTTTCTTCTGCCATGGGCATAGTGAGTGTTGCAAGGTTGCCTGAGATAATATTTAATACCATCAAAACTTTTTTGGCACTCCAGTGTCCATGCAAAATCTTCGGACCCTTTCAAGGCTTTGAATATTGGGAGGCTTCGCTCTGCGGACCTTGCCAGAAATCTACTAAGCGTTGCGAGGCATCCAGTAAGCTTCTGAAATGCTTTAAATTTTTTGGCGGAGCCATTCTTTGTAGTGCGGTTATTTGAGATGGGCTAGCTTCGATCCCCCTGCTCGAAACTAAATACCCTAATAGTTTCCCAGCTTGAGCCCTGAATATACATTTTTAGGGGTTGAGGTGAACTCCACATACTCAGACGCTCTCAAATGTTTCTGCTAAGTCTAGACTATGCTGGTACTTTAAAGAACTTTTTTATTACAATATCATCATATAGGCTTAGACATTAAGCCTATTTGGTGACCTACAGCTTTAGCAATTAACCTTGAAAAAGTTGCTCTGGCATTTCTCAAGCCGAAGGACATTCTTACATAGCAAAAGACTCCCGAAGGAGTTATAAAACTAGTCTTGATTTCATCTTCGCATTTTAACCATGTTTGATGATATCCAGAATACGCATCGAGGAAACATAAGAGCTCCGAGACAATAGTGGAGTCAACTAATTGATCCATGCAGGGCATAGGGTAGGGGTCAAGTGGGCATGCTTTATTGAGGGATGTAAAATCGATGCACATACGCCACTTTCCAGATGCTTTTTTCTTGACGAAGACTGGGTTGGCTAACCACTCCATATGAGCAACTTCTCTAATGATCCCGGCCTTCAGCAATTTTTCCACATCTGCTTTAGCAAGGCTTGCTCTCTCTGTTGATAATTGGTGAAGCCATTGGCGAACAGGTCGAACCTTTGGGTTGACAAGCAGGCTATGCTCAATGATACTTCGGTCAACTCCCATAATGTCTTCATTGGACCAAGAAAATACATCCAAATTCTCTTTGACTACTTTTTCAAGTAAAGTAGCAATTTCTGAGGGCAATTCCTTGCCAAACTAGATGTGATAGATTTTGCCGTCTTTTACAATTATCTTCGTTACAATTTCTCCTTCGGGGCTTGGCCTTGGAAAGGGCATCTTCGAAAATTTACTTGACACAGGGATATCCTCGAATGGTCTTGTACATTATTTACTTGTCTAGGATCAAGAGGTGGACCATGGCCATATTATGCTATTCGTGCTGTAGCTTGATCACCGAAGATCGTAAGCACTCCTCCTTGCATTGGCATATTTAAGCATAGATAATTATGATGTGCCACGGCTCCGAATTTATTTAACATGCTGCTTTTGAAGATGACATTATAGGCATAAGGGGCATCAACCACGTCGAAAATCACTTCCTCTATTCTAGCTAAGAGCCCCTCTCCGAAGGCAACCTCGAGACCTATTTGGCCGAGGGCATCAAGAGGAGGTCCTGTGAAGCCTTGAAGTGGACGAGCTGCTAGGAGGAGATGCTTTCATGGGATGCATAGTTGGTCGAAGGCTTGAACAAAGATAATATCTGCAGAGCTTCCGCCATCAACCAATACTCTCTGAACTTCCGTTCCTGCAATATTAGTAGTGATAACTAGGGGGTCCGCATGAGGAAATTTTATACCCTCTGCATCAGCCTACGAAGAAAGATATAGCCACATGGGACCAGTCGTGCATTTCGGCTGTCGACGAGGAGGTCCCGATATGCCCTACTTCATTAACATAATCACTTTGTTGCCTTTTTGACATGCTGCCCTGGGTTCATCCTCTGGAGATGGGAAGAGCCACTCTTTTCCTCGTCTTTAGAATCTTCTTGCTTCGGAGGTGGCATAACACTAGGTTCGACGATCTGCACTGGGTTCGGTTGTGCCTCGAGAGGGGCTCAGTCTGTAGTGCCTCGACTAGACCTCCTTTTGAGGTACTCGCTTCTCAGGCTAGTATAGACTTGCATGCATCGGTGGCATGCATGGCTTCGGTTCTCATCGTGAACATAGCAGAAGAAGGCCTGGCCCTTGCCAATCATCTTCCCTAGCGGCATCCAGCCACTGACCTTGTTTCCTGAAGGTCGTGGATTCTTTGGGGAAAATTTTTGCGATGATGGAGCAATGTTCAAGACTTTGGAGCGAGGATTCTTTTGTCCTCTTCATCTGTCGTGCTGAAATGTCGAAGTGGTGTCCTTGTGAAGGAGTTGAAGTTTTCACTTCAAGTTTAACTTCTTGGATGGTTGGCGAAGACAAAGCCATCCTTCGGAGCCATCCTTCCTCCGACCTAGCATATTCCTCAAAATAAGCCATTAATTGCGCTACTGAGGATATATGCTTTCGGTGAAGCTTGTCGAGGAGGCCTGCATTCGGTGACTCCTTCTCAAGATGCATCAACCACATATGATGTAGACAATCCTCTTATTTGTGACTTGGTAGTGAGCGAAGCGCTTAAAAAACTGCCTCAAAGTTTCTCTAGGTTGCTGCTTCACCTAAAAAAGACTTCCAGTAGACATAGGGGGCACAAATGTACCCTAGAAGTTGCTTATGAACTTCTTCCTTAGTTGTTACCAAGACTTAATTGATCCTTGTTTCAAATACCAGAACCAACGCAGAGCGACTCCTTCAAGCGCAAGGGGGAAGCATTTCACCATTGTATCTCGAACCCCTCCGCTCGCTTCGATTGCTAAAACATCTGAATGAGAAAACTCTCCTTGATCTTCTTCTCCTGAGGTACTTACAGAGCTTCGAAGTTTTGAACTTGGGGTCTATTGGTGTAAAAGATTACGCTAACAGGTTTAAGAAACTGTATGTGTAACTAACGAAGTGTTTGCGAAAGCGGACTATCTCAAGCCTCCGAATAGGATAATAGCTTGAAGTAGTTCGAAGTTGGTGTATTGAATATCTGAGTATTCCATACCCTTTACAGAGTGAAGAAGGGTATTTATAGACCAAATATTAAAGGAAAAGACTCCTTTATCCTCTATTACAACCGACTAAGAAGATACTATTTAATATTCTTCATAGGGGTAAAAAGGTAAAAGACTAATTTAATCATAAAGAAGATAAATCTTCTATCCTTGCTGGCAACACCCCTACTGGTGGAAAGGATTCAGGAGGCTTCGTCACGTCGAAGACTTAACGGAGGTCTTCGCTGTACAGTGCTCCGAATACAACAAAAACTTGATGCTTTTTAGGATCTTCGAGGATCGAAGCTTTTGACTTCAGTTTCTTCTGCTTGTATCTACAGGAGAATGTCATTGACCTCTGGAGGATGAAATATTTACCCCGACAGTAGCCCCTCGAATACTTCACTCCGAATTGCCTATACAATAAAGAGGGCACTATACGCAAGAAATTATTTCATACTTAGAATCAAAAACTAATGAGTTTTACCATTCCTTGAAGCATTCAGAGGCCTAGAGTCTTTGAACCAGCTTCTATGTGAAGGTATGTATCAAAATGGCTTCAATGATAGACCCTTGCGAAGCTGAAATAACCGTTAGACTCATAGAAATAGCCGTTACCTTTTGTAAAGGCTAAACATCTCTTCGATTATCTAGGCGTGATTTCTCATGAAGAGTCTCAATGAATCATAACGGTAAAGAATATGTAATGGCACACACGAATGGTACAGCTGCAACTACAAGTACATACTATAAATAAGAATGCAGGGTGAGTTTTGGATACTTTACCAACTGCTCCTGCATTTTCCCTCTCTGCTTCTCGGAGCCCATCTCCTAAGCTTTATCTTCTCCAATGGCGAAAACAAGCCACAAAGTTACTGATTCCTGCTTCATCCTTGGCTAGGCAGCAGGCAATGGCGGCAGTAGCACCAGTGATGCCTTCAGATAACCATCACAGAGGCGGTGCTCATGATCTCCACCCAGCATCCGCCAAATATATAGATCAATCGTATAGTTTGGGGCCCTCAACAAGTTCAAAGAAGTCAATTGCGGTGCGACGACTGCTGGGAAGATAGGACCTGGAATTAAGATTCATCGGTCTAGAGGAGAGGTGATTCCCGCGCCATGAACCCGAGAGGTGGTGGTGTTTGAAGCATTCTTCGATGCCGGATATAGGGCTTTCAGCAGTGGAGTTTCTTTATGAGGTATTGAACTTATTCCATGTCACTTTGCCTCAACTCTCCCCTAAATGCAATCGCTCATGTAGCCATCTTCGAATAGGCAATGCGAGTCAAAGGGTGTGCCGGGATGGACCAAGATCTTCGCGGCTCTTCACAAAGCTTCATGCCAGCCGAAGACCTATACCAGGGTCGGAGGAGAAAAAATAGTGATCGCCTTCGGGAGCATCAATTTTCGACTTCGCGAAGAGTATCAAGAATGGTTCCAAGTGAAGTCCATTAATGCTAGATGGTACACACACTGGATTCTTCGCTGGTTTTATGCCGAAGTAGGAGCAGACAGCGCCTTGGTCCGGACCTCTGGAGGATATCTTTTATCGGAGGGAAGCGGAGGTCCAACCGAACTAAAGCCAACTCGAAGTCCGCCTTGGGCTGCTGCAAACCGTAAGTCATCGCATGAGTATGCGTGACTTAGCGGAGGAGTTCATCGGACTCGGATCCCCCACTTGATGGCTAGCTGGCCAATCAACTTCGAAGAGAACCCGGAGGGTGGACTCCGAGAAATCCCTTCATGTTTTGCAGGTAAACTTCTTGTATGTCCTAGCAAAATATTTTTACATGTAGTGTTGATTTTATAAAAACTGATATAACCGAAAGGAAATCTTATCTTTCATCTCCACGCGTCACCCTCACTTCGAACAAATTGTCCGAGCTTCGGAGAAGATCCTTGGGGCTCCTACGCCCGTTGAAACAGAGTGGAGGGTGAAGTTGGATTGGTAGCTGGGAGCGATTCAACTGAGTATGGAGTGTACTCGGAGTTGAACCTCCAATTCTTCTAGACTAGATCAGCTCGGAACAGGCTTCGAAGAAAAGGAAGGCTGCGACAGGGACATCAGCGTCATCCAAGACACCTGTTAAAAAGGTGGCTCGAAAGCAAAAGGCCCTTGCTCCTTTGTAACGCCCAGATTTAATAAAACCGGGGATTTATTGAAATTCCATAGAAAATCAATAAATACAAACGTTCATCACACGACTGCATACATTAAGCCAATCAATCATGGTTCGTAGACCATATTATTACAAAAGAGTTGAAACAAAGAGAAACTAATAAAATAAATCCTTTAGATGAACGCCTTCTTCCAGTCTCGTGCCTTGACTAGGTCGCTACTCTAGACCATCACCCTCCTCGTAGTAGACTGCCTCTGGTGGTGTAAGTCAACGGGGGTGAGTACAATCGTACTCAGCAAGCCACCGAATGCAATTATAATGCAAGGTAATAACAAGGGAAGTAGTGGCTTACTTTTGCGGAAAAGCATATTTGTAAAGCAATTAATGTAATCAAGTTATTATTGCGGAAAAGTAAACATGAGTTCATGCATCATCTTCTAACTCGAGGGGTACAGTCAGCCCACCCTCGCTCATCAGTCCTTACATGCCATGAATAACACAACCATTCCTTCATAAGAAAACTAACTGCGAGAGGTCACACAACCGCCGTTGACTGTGGGCTTGGATTTTCGAAAAGATTTATAACTCTCATCAGAGGTGTACTACTGTACCCACAAGGCACTCATTTCCCGCACATCGCAGTGTGTTAAATGACTCCTGTCACGAGAAGCTCGTGCCAAAACCTTCAGTATGGAACACACCAATTCGATAACACCCTCTTATAGGTTTCATATGGTTTCCCAGTCACTTCGGGCCACACCATATCCCCCTTGAGCCTCGTCGGTACAAGTCACCCGCAGGTTGCCCCTTGCCCCCTCCACTATGGTGTTCCAAGTTGGTACGAGCAATATCTCCAGTTAGGACTTACCCACTAGACTTGTTGTTAGTACGGAAGTGCTTTGCAACGGATCCCGCAGACCGGTCCTTATAGTGCCCCGGGTGCGACCAACCAATTCCTGAGCTTGCACCGGAACCCACCATACTTATAACATAGCCAACTCCAACAGAATTCAGAGCCGAGAATAACGGGGTAAATCATATAGCAGAATCCATCTATCTACGACTCGTTCTTTTACCCTATAGCAGCTGTGTCGGTACATTGGACACTAGCTAATATAATATATTGTAGAGTCACAAGGAGTTTAGGCTCAATAAGCATGGCTTGGGTTTACACACAATGACGGGGATTTAATAATTATAAGTTAGGGCTTGAGATTAGACTAATGCAATATTATCCTATGAGGTATAGCGATAATTTATTAAAACATGGGCTCAATTATGATAAAAATGGGGGTTGTGACTTGCCTTGATCCGCAAACGGTGAAGGTGGAAACTCGGGGTAACACTCCGGATCATCGATGGTGACGTAGTCTTCTTGACACGGAAAAGTAAATACGACATTCAATAAACAATCCAAAAATCAACCATACAGGCATACGTGTTTTGTTGGATTAAATAAAAGGGATAGAGTTTTAAATTCTATGAAATTATTTCTTAAATATTTAAGATTAATTTTTATGGGGTTTATGAATTTTATCCATTGAAACAGACATTTACCCTAAGGAGTTTTATTTTCCCAATTAAAAGTGAATTAAAATGTACCAAATAGCCCTACTATGTTTATTGTATTAAAATAGTGAAAATGAGTTATCATGTTCTCAGAAATTCATATATATATTTTTAAGGGTTTTTCTGAATTATTTAATGAAATAGGAATTTAATCCTAAAGGGGATTTTACTCTATTATTTATTAAGAATAAAGTGTGCCAAATAAACATATTGTTTTTATTGCATAAAAGTGTACACTACTACAAATCGCTACTGTAGTGGCGTTGGAGTCTTCCACTGTAGTGGCGGGCCATTAGATGCCCGCCACTAGAGTTGCTGGTGCTGACGGCAGCACCAGCGCCTGCCACTGCTATTGGTAAAGTAGTGACGGTCGGTGCTATTTTACCAATAGCAGTGGCGGGCGCTGGTGCTGCCCACCGCTGCTAAGATGGCCGTCACTAAAGAATTGATGACATCACTTGCGACCGCCACTACTATTCTAGCTATAAATGCGCAGCTTCTTCCTCCCCGAGCTCTACCGGAGTTCGCATTTAATTTGGTCCGTACAATGGCGACAAAAATCTAGATAAAGAGGGGGAGGCTTTGTTTTCGTTTCTTTTGAAGGATTTCATTCTAGGAGGTAAATCCATGCCGAATCTCACATTTATTTTGTATTTAATCATGTATACAATGAGTTATTAGTGTTTTACTAATTTAGGGTTTGTGAATAGAAATTTTCAAATAATCTTCCATTTACAGTGTTTCCTTCTCCCAAATGAACAAATATGACCCTCCTCACAATTATTCATCACTTGTATATTGATTAACGTCATTTAAGCTCTTTTTTAATTTGATTTATGATTATAGATCTAGAGTTATGTTGTTTGGAGAGAGAGAAACCAATATAGTTAATTTATTTAATAATTTTTTTCTGCTTAATAAATAGTTTGAATTAAAGCCATTTTAATTAATGTTGTTATGAGCGATAATAAATCAATATATTTTCAATTTGTAAATTACTAAAATTAACAATAATGAATTTATTAATATTTTTTCAAATAATATATGTTTTAGATGGAGCACAGGTCCTGGATGTGGTCGCATATTTTAACAGAGTAACTGAATTTACTGAAGCTGCCGCACAATATGCTTCCCGTCAGAGTGAAGAGGCAATATATTGTCCTTGTAAAGTTTGTAAAAATGAAGCGATGTATCCGTGTTCAGATCGTGAAACCATACGATTTCACTTGTTGAAAAATGGTTTCGTGAAGAACTATTATATATGGACGAAACACGGTGAGATGGGCCAAAATCCTCGTGAAGATTCTGATGTGCCGCAAGATGCTCATCAACATAGAAGAGGTTGTGATCATACATCCGACATAACACATTATGATGTTGATCAACATGATGACGATGACGCCTTTGATGTGGAGGAACTGATGTGAAATGTTGCGCCTGAGGTGTTGTTGCATAGAACTACAACCAAAGGATACGATAACTTTGAAGCATTTGACAAAGCATCAAAAAACCTTCTTTACGAGGAACTCCACGGATGCGATAAGCAGTATACTGTGTTGTACACAATTCTTGAGCTTATGAAACTGAAGGCCAGCAATGGATGGTCTGACACTAGTTTTTCAGATCTTTTACAACTCCTAAAAAAGGTTTTGCCAAAACCCAATGGTTTACCATCTGATACGTACCAAGCAAAGAAGATGATTTGTCCGTTGACTTTGGGCGTTCAGAAGATTCATGCATGCCCGAACCACTGTATCCGATATCAAAAAGAGTATGGATTGTTAGAGAGATGTCTGCAGTGCAACGCAAGTCGATACAAACGTCCAAATGACTGTGTGGAGGACTACAATGACCACCAGAAGAAGAATAATAAGAGGTTGCAGAAGAGGAATAAAAATGTTATTGAAGACCATCCTGGAAAAAAGACGGAGATGAAAGTTCCAGCCTTAGTAATGTGGTACCTACCGGTGATTGATCGCTTGAAATGTATGTTCTCTAATCCTAGAGATGCTGAACTATTAATCTGGCATTTCGCTGGGCGAAAGAAGGACGGAAAACTTCGGCACCCTGTGGATGCTAGGGAGTGGAAATCATTTGACCTGGCCCATTCAGATTTCTCGGATGATCCTAGAAATATCTAGATGGGACTTAGCACGGATGGAATTAATCCCTTCGGTGAGATGAGGAACCCACATAGTACGTGGTCGTTCTTTCTATGCTTGTTCAACATTCCATCATGGTTGTGCCATAAAAAAATACCTTATGCTCACTACTCTAATTTCTGGTCCAAAACAACCTGGCAATGACATTGATATCTTTCTAGAACCTTTGATGGAAATATGAAACGTCTATGGGAACATGGTGTCTGTGTGTGGGATGAGCACAAAAAAGAGCACATCAATCTAAGAGCCATAATCTTTTGAACCATAGCTGACAACCCAGGACGCATGTCCCTAACAGGACAGGTTAAAGGAAAGACAGCATGTGTAGTGTGTGTGGACCAGACAGAATCTATGCATCTTCCATCATTCGTTAAGACGATATATATGCGACACCGCAGATTTTTACCAAAAAACAACAAATATCGATATGTTGAACAACACCTACAAGATCTTCGTGAAAAGAATGAAGATCGCGATGAACAATGGATTATGAAAGAACACAAAATTTATTTCACATAATGGCCGAGGGATCTAAACCTTTCGATTGGAGAAACTGACGAAGAGATGATGATAAATAATTTGTCTTACGGTCCATTGAGCATGGTTAAAACATGGCAAGCGTATGACATCAATGGTTTCACATTCTATACCAAAGCAAAGGATCAAAAGAGTCAGCGCCAAAATAGTGGTGTCAGAGGAGAAGCAGAAGATAGCACTGGACAAAAAAATGCTTACTATGGATACATCAAATAAATATGGGAACTTAACTACGGGAACTCTATAGAAATCCCTGTATTTAAGTGTTAGTGGGTCAGACATCCAGAAGGTGTGGAGGTGGATGATTACGGGTTTACGATAGTTGACCTTAATAAGGTGGCTTATAAAGATGACCCTTGGATACTTGCTCAATCCGTGGCACAAGTATTTTACATACTTGATCCTAAAGATGAGAAAAAATACATCGTTGCTCCAGGAAAACAAAGAATTGTTGGAGTTGATGGAGTCGAAGACGAAGAAGAATATAATCAGTTTGATGAGGTGTCATTTTTCGTTGACATATCAAAGATCAATGTGGTTGAAGCAAAACTATCATTTGGCAGTGTGATTCCTTATCTACGCACCAATGGCGATGGAAAATTAGTGCAAGGCTAGATCATTTATGTTTGGCGTGCGTATTTGTAAAATTAATTATGTCATTTATTGTTAAAACATGTTAAAGATCAAATGAGGATTTAATTAAACATCAATAGAAATTTTTTAAAATATTTAATGTTTGGGGCCAACAGCAAGGTTAAAATCTCAAACGGCCTGCCGGTAGCGAGGTTCGAACCTCGAACCGCATGGCCCCAAGTGAGCCCCCGCATCACTGCGCTACTAAGTGTTTCACGTCATTGTAGGAAGTGTATTATATGCTATATATATAATCCCTACCTCTATTAGTAGTGGCGGGCTGGATGACGTCAGCATGCCCGCCACTACTAAGAGAAAATAGCAGTAATGGGCAGAATGACGTCAGCATGCCCGCCACTGCTAATACACCTATATATACTTTCCACTCTCACCGTCCGAAAACCTAGTTTCATTTTCTAAACCCTAAACTCCTGTGTCGCCCCCCTCCTCCCGTCGCCGCCGTCGACGTCCCGGAGCACGTCGCCGCTGCCCTCCACCCGTCGCCGCCTTCCTCGGAGCCCGTCGGCGCCACCTGTCGCCGCCATCCAGTCAGTAAATGATTATTAACCTATCTTTGGTCTTATTTTATTCGAGCTTAGGGTTAAAATGATTTCTAATTGTTATATTAATTTATGCATGGTAATATAATTTAGTATAATATTACTAGTAGAATGCACTATAACAATAATGTTTTTTAATGTACTATAAAAAATTTCTGAGAAAAAAAATTTCCACTATAACAATAATGTTTTTTAATGTACTATAATATTACTAGCTTAGGGTTTTTTAATGTTATATCAATGTGACAAGAAAATTGCAGATGACTCCTCCTAAGATTGAACCAAACAATGGATCCTCAGACTCTACATCAAGTGGCGTGTGTGAGGTTTGCAAATGCGGTAAACATAAGGTACATGATGGTATAGTTTGCAGTTGTTTGGCGAAGAAAGTGATTCTCATAATGGACTCCGACTCGGAGGACGACTCGCGATCGCCGCAACTAGATAGGGTAAGTGTTGGCAGACGGAAGAATGATGAGACAACCGGTGGTAGAGGGAAACATGCCGAGGCTAGCGGTGGAAAAGGGAAGCATGTAGAGCAATGCGGCAGCAAGAGGAGGAAGGAGGCAAGATCCTCTTTTTATGCAAATTTTATATTTTTATCATCCAATTCAATCATTGATAAGTTGTTCTCACTATCACCGCCGCGTGTATTTTCTTATTCAGGAACATGGAGAGCAGTTCAGACTGCCTGATGATGCCGAGTTGGTTGAGGATTGGCAAGTTGAGGCTTTAATCTGTTTAAACCAGAAATAGGTTGGGTTTGTGCCGAGGAAGAAGAAGCTCCAAACCATATCTTTCTTTGGGTTTGACCAGTAGTGCGTTTCGATGTGTAAGCTGGTTTCCCCAGCCTGGACTTGTGTTTGTTTCTTGCTTTCAAATAAACAAGATGTGTCAAGCGAGTCCCCGCACCACCGCGATACAAAGTCTCGATCATATCGTAACAACATGAAATAAAAACACACTTAATGAAATAAAAACAGTAAACTAAGGGAGAAAAATACCAATTTTTGCAATTAGAATATTGGTGTTGTATTTTTATTGTACAAAAAGTTTCAATTTCAAAGGAAGAATAAACTATAGATCTTGCTTTCAAACCTCAGTCATTTCTTCTCTAAACCCTAATGCATCCCCGGAGAATCTCATGTTTCTTAATGAAATAAAAAAAAGTAAAGTGAGGCAGAAAAATACCAATTTTTTAAATTTGATAGGTTATGATGTATTTTTATTGTTAAAAAAATCAAGTTCAAACTAGAATTTAAACTTGAATAAAAAAGTCATGAAAATTAGAATAGAAATGTAAAAAAATGTTTGGATGCTTGCAGCAAGGTTAGAACCTCAAACCGCCTGCCGGCAGCAAGGTTCGAACCTCGAACCGC
Source organism: Zizania palustris (assembly GCA_019279435.1). Taxonomy (NCBI): domain Eukaryota; kingdom Viridiplantae; phylum Streptophyta; class Magnoliopsida; order Poales; family Poaceae; genus Zizania; species Zizania palustris. Next base: position 40,907,559 of record JAAALK010000285.1, on the reverse strand, counting down.
ATGGCACCAAAGCAACCCCCGCACCACTGCGCTACAAAGTGTTTCTCGAAATCTATCACAACGTATGTTAGATAACCCCACCAGCGGCGGGCAGATTAGTAGTGGCGGGCACGCTGAGGTCGCCAGCCCGCCACTGCTAATCCTTTTAGTAGTGGCGGTCGCATGATGTCATCGGCCCGCCACCACTAAGTCGAGTGACGTACATTGAGGCAGAAAAAATACCAACTTTTTAAATTTGATAAATTATGATGTATTTTTATTGTTAAAAAAAATTCAAGTTCAACGAGGATTTAAACATCAATAAAAAGTGCTGAAAATTTAAAAAAGTACAAAACAAAAAAAATGTTGATTTGGCGCCAGCGGCAAGGTTCGAACCTCAAACCGCATGGCACCAAAGCACCCCCCGCACCACTGCGCTACAATGTATTTCTCGGCTATGTGTGCAGCGTATGCTAGATAATCCCTACCTCTACGTGGACTTTTTTGCATTTAAATACCAATTTCTGTTAATGAAAAATACCAATTTTTGCAATTAGAATATTGGTGTTGTATTTTTATTGTAAAAAAGTTTCAAGTTCAAAGGAAGAATCAACTATAGGTTTTGCTTTCAAACCTGAGTCATTTCATCTCTAAACCCTAATTCATCCCCGGAAAATCTTAGGTTTCTTAACGCCCTACATGATTATTTTCTCGAAACAATTTTATTTTTTATGACAACATCTATGGATCGATCATATCATAACCACATGACAAGTCTCATCTTTTTTAGACTTTATTTTATTTTTTGAGGATTAAAAAACTATAAAAATACAAGTTGTCGATCGAGTGTTGTGGAAACCTACATTTTTTATGATGGTTTTAAATTTACTGGATAATAACTAATTATAGAGTCAAAACATGAATATGGTTTTTCTATAAATTTTGGTGAATTATTTCATGTCTTGTAGTTCAAATTGAACTTATTTTGACTTTGATCATAAAAACACACTTAATGAAATTAAAACAGTAAACTAAGGGAGAAAAATACCAATTTTTGCAATTAGAATATTGGTGTTGTATTTTTATTGTACAAAAAGTTTCAATTTCAAAGGAAGAATAAACTATAGATTTTGCTTTCAAACCTTAGTCCTTTCTTCTCTAAACCCTAATGCATCCCCGGAGAATCTCATGTTTCTTAATGAAATAAAAAAAGTAAAGTGAGCCAGAAAAATACCAATTTTTTAAATTTGATAGGTTATGATGTATTTTTATTGTTAAAAAAATCAAGTTCAAACTACAATTTAAACATGAATAAAAAGTCATGAAACTTAGAATAGAAATATAAAAAAAATGTTTCGATGCTAGAAGCAAGGTTCGAACCTCAAACCGCCTGCCGGCAGCAAGGTTCGAACCTCGAACCGCATGGCACCAAAGCAACCCCCGCACCACTGCGCTACAAAGTTTTTCTCGAAATCTATCACAACGTATATTAGATAACCCCCACCTCTTATAGTAGTGGCGGTCGGGTATGCTGATGTCACCAGCCCGCCACTGCTATTCCTTTTAGTAGTGGCATCGAGCATAAGGGGCGGGTGGATTAGTAGTGGCAGGCTGGTGATGTCAGCATGCCCGCCACTACTATGAGAAGATAGCAGTGGCGGGCAGGATGACATCAGCATGCCCGCCACTGCAAATCCACCTATATAAATTGCAGATCCTGCCGTCTGAAAACCCTAAGCCCTAATCTTCTCCTGCCAGTTACTACCGCTCCCAGTGCCCGCGCCGCCACCCTTGGAGCCCGTCGTTGTCGTCCCTGAAGCCCGTCGCCTCCATATGAATGTTTTGACCTAGATGCTTACATATTTTATTTTAATCTCTTATAAAATTTTACACTCATGCCTTATATTCTGACATCAGCGGCACTACAAAAAAAAACTATCAAATAGAGACAAACAATCGTAAACTATGTCTAAGGCAGCTCGGGGGAGGTCTCGATCACGGGCTCGGCGGAGAGGTTTGGTGCAGGGGTGGTGGAGCTGGAGGGCCCGGTGGGAGGGGCACTGCGGGATATCCTCTTGGGCCTAGCCGTAGGGATCCGGAGTGACATCCGCTTGCGAGGCGGAAGGGGAGCAACCTCCTCAAGATCCTTGTGGATCCCCTCGAGCTGACGGTGTAGCTGTGCGGTGGTGGCGACGCCCTGGCGTAGAAGCTCATTCTGGCGCCTCAACTCCTCCACCTCGGCGGTGAAGTGGCGGCTCTGCTGAACCTGGCGACGGAGATTGGAGTTCTCGTGGTTCAATCTCTCCGACGAGTGGCGGTAGTAGTCGATGGTATCGTGCTGGCTATCTGTGTCGAGGACGGCCTCCGTGTGAAGATTGTCCATGGCCTCCAAGATTCGCATGGTGCGGGTGATGGCGGAGTTGCGTACGGAGAGGGTGCTGACATAGATGCTGCGATGGCTCCCTTGGGTGCGCATGGTCATGAAGTGGTAGGTGGTGTCGAGGAGCTAGCGGTCGTCGACCAACCGCAGCTCAGAGAGGGCCTAGAGAGCAGCGCACTGGCTGGCCACCACGAAGGAGAGACCTCTGACTCCGTGGGTGTAGAACGCAGGCTGTGTGGTGGAGGGACAGATGATGACCGTGACCTCGCAGTAGCTCTCGTTCACATCGGGAAAGATCCCGTGGAACGCAGGCTCGTGCTCGAATCCAAGGAAGTCGAAGAGCATGCAAAGCTCACGGACGAATCCAGCCGAATCGCAGAGAGTCCCAGTCATGGTATGAACCGACATCTACAAAAGAGAGAAATTTTTGTAAAAATCTGGAAGATTAGGTAGTATGTAGTTTGTAGGAAAATACAGTTAATATAAGTCCTAGGGTCAGGTCTGTTTGGCTTCCTATAGTCAAGTCGTCTCTGATACCATCTTGAAATGCCCCGATTTAATAAAACTGGGGATTTATTGAAATTTCATAGAAAATCAATAAATACAAGACGTTCATCACACGACTGCGTACATTACACCAATAAATCATGGTTCGTAGACCATATTATTACAAAAGAGTTGAAACAAAGAGAAACTAATAAAATAAATCCTTTGATGAACGCCTTCTTCCTGTCTCGTGTCTTGACTGGGTCGCTACTCCAGACCGTCACCCTCCTCATAGTAGACTGCCTCTGGTGGTGTAAGTCAACGGGGGTGAGTACAATCATACTCAGCAAGCCACCGAATGCAATTACAATGCAAGGTAATAAAAAGGGAAGTAGTGGCTTACTTTTGCGGAAAAGCATATTTGTAAAGCAATTAATGTAATCAAGCTATTATTGCGGAAAAGTAAACATGAGTTCATGCATCATCTTCTAACTCGAGGGGTATAGTCAGCCCACCCTCGCTCATCAGTCCTTACATGCCATGAATAACACAACCATTCCTTCATAAGAAAACTAACTATGAGAGGTCACACAACCCGCCCTAGACCGTGGGCTCGGCTTTTCGAAAAGATTTATAACTCTGATCAGAAGTGTACTACTGTACCCACAAGGCACTCACTTGCTGCACACCGCAGTGTGTTAAATGACTCCTGTGATGAGAAGCTCGTGCCAAAACCTTCGGCATGGAACACACCAATTCGATAACACCCTCTTATAGGTTTCATATGGTTTCCCAGTCACTTCGGGCCACACCATACCCCCTTGAGCCTCATCGGTACAAGTCACCCGCAGGTTGCCCCTTGCCCCCTCCACTATGGTGTTCCAAGTTGGTACGATCCATACCTCTAGTTAGGACTTACCCACTAGACTTGTGGTTAATATGGAAGTGCTTTGCAACGGATCCCGCAGACCGATCGTTATAGTGCCCCGGGTGCGACCAACCAATTCCACAGCTTGCACCGGAACCCACCATACTTATAACATAGCCAACTCCAACAGAATCCAGAGCCGAGAATAACGGGGTAAATCATATAGCACAATCCATCTATCTACGACTCGTTCTTTTACCCTATAGCAGCTGTGTCGGTACATTGGACACTAGCTAATATAATATATTGTAGAGTCACAAGGAGTTTAGGCTCAATAAGCATGGCTTGGGTTTACACACAATGACGGGGATTTAATAATTATAAGTTAGGGCTTGAGATTAGACTAATGCAATATTATCCTATGAGGTATAGTGATAATTTATTAAAACATGGGCTCAATTATGATCAAAATGGGGGTTGTGACTTGCCTTGATCTGCAAACGGTGAAGGTGGAACCTCGGGGTAAGACTCCGGATCATCGATGGTGACATAGTCTTCTTGACACGGAAAAGTAAATACGACATTCAATAAACAATTCAAAAATCAACCATACAGGCATACATGTTTTTGTTGGATTAAATAAAAGGGATAGAGTTTTAAATTCTATGAAATTATTACTTAAATATTTAAGATTAATTTTTATGGGGTTTATGAATTTTATCCATTGAAACATGCATTTACCCTAAGGAGTTTTTATTTTTCCCAATTAAAAGTGAATTAAAATGTACCAAATAGCCCTACTATGTTTATTGTATTAACATAGTGAAAATGAGTTATCATGTCCTCATAAATTCATATATATATTTTTTAAGGGTTTTTCTGAATTATTTAATGAAATAGGAATTTAATCCTAAAGGGGATTTTACTCTATTATTTATTAAGAATAAAGTGTGCCAAATAAACATATTGTTTTTATTGCATAAAAGTGTAGAGAATAAAAAGACAAATTTTCCAGAATTGAATTGGTCAAATTTCGAGTTAAATTAAGATAGTTATGAATTTTTGAAGTTTAAAATATTTTTCTGAATTTTTATTAAACAGGAAATCAGTCTCTGGTCCACGGTGAACTGGGTTCACCGTGAACCATTGACTCCGCGCGTGGGACGGTGGGGGATTAATGAAATCCGACGGCTAGGATTCATCGATACCCCTTCGCCGGAATCGGACGTCCAAGATTAATTCACCGAAGCGAATTAATGCCAAGCGCCCAGATCCGATCGGATGACTGTTGTCCCATCCGGCACGGCACACGTGGAAGGAGGCTGGGTACCCCTCTTCTCCGGCTACGGCGACTCAATGGCGATGAAATCCCGGTGACGGCGAGGTCTAAGGACGCGGCTAAGGCCAAAAAATGATAGAGGGGCACATGGGGGACCCAGCCATACCGGCACGACGATGATGGAGCAGTGGCGGTGGTCGGCGACGAGGAGAGGGCGGCGGTGTCCTTCGGGATCGACGACGATGAGGCACTCCGATGGTGATCCGGCCTAACAAAGTCGACGGCCGACGACGGGTGGGCGAGGGCGGTCTCGGTGGTGGCGACGACGAGGGCGGTGGCGGCTCGAGTCACTGGCTAAGGCTTGCCGAAGCCGAAGCAGGGGAAATTTCCGAAAAGGTGGTGGCGGCGCTCAGGTAGGCAGGCTTGGGCTCAGGTAGCGTGGCGGAGTCAGGCGAGGGTGGTGGTATTTAAAGGGGGTCACCGGCGCCGGTTTGGAAGGGCCATCGGAGGAAACCCGAGGGTTTCCAAACAATTCCGGTGAGCTTTACATGTATCCAATTTCCGGTGATCCGGGCCCGATTCGCTTGAGAAATAGAGGGAAAGGGATCACCGGGGAGAGGGGGTGCAGATCCGGGGTCGGTTCGGTGGGATTTGGTGGCCGGTGGCAAAAAAATGGCAGGGGGCGCCGATATGGAAGGGGATCCCTCCTTCCATCAGGGAAGAAGGATCTGACAGGTGGGGGCCACCTGTCAGTGGGTGGGTGCGAGGGGAAAGGCACCGACAAGCTGGCCCGGGCGGTCAGCGGTGGGAGGGAGAACACGAGAGGCTGCCAGGTGCGGCGCTAGGCGTGGCACGCGGGAGAGAGAGGGGGCGCGCACCGATAGGCGAGCTCATCTTGGCGGTGGCTCAGGCCGTGGACTGGGCTAGGCCGAGGGAGGTTTCATGGGAGGCGGCCCAATAAGATTAAAAATGCCTTTTTGATTCAAAATAATTCAAGATAATGTTTTATTTGTTTAGGGCTTGAAGTACTGTTGCTAAAATTTTGTAGAAATTCTCAAAAATATTTCTTAGCCTCTAGATTCCATCATAAATTTTTCAGCTTAAAATTTGAAATATTTCTCCCTGTTTTGTTTTTATTGGGTTCCTTCAACCTTTTCTTTAATTAAATAATGCCTTTTAATCTCAGAAAATTTAATTCCATCATTTTATTTATTTTTAAATTTTGGGCTGTTACATCCTTCCAAGTCTCCAACTTCGTCTTTAGAGTCATCTGAAGATGAAGAAGCAGACAGAGCAATGGGGGAGGAACTCGAGGCTTTCCTAGTAGGGGACGAAGGGTCTCGAATGGGAGCCGAAGTCTCTGTTCAAGATGACGTGATGGTGGCGCCTGTCGTTGAAGGTAACCTTGAGCAGGTCAAGACTGAGAACGTCCCACCTAGCCAGGTAAATGCTCCTGCTATTGAAGAAGGTGGAGTCGAGACTGCGGGTACCCATGTCTTGTCTCCCGATGAAGTGATAGCTACGGTGATCGAAGATATCTCCACAACTATTCCTTTGGTTCGAAGTCCGGAATCCGAAGAGGATTTTGGTCAAATGTTCGAGTCCCCGAGTAGTCCAGTGCTCATTCGGCAGCAAGATGTCGGAGGTAAGCTTCAGTAGAATACCTTTTCTTCCTCCCTTTTTTCTTCCTCCCTTTAATCAATATCATATACCTTTGGTTTTTACAGGTTCAGCCCCGGTGGAGGTGACTCATGTTGCGAAGGTTGTGCCGGAGCCTGTTATAGCTCCGAAGTCAGCTCCAGCCGCAACACAAATGACTCTGGTCCGAGAAACATCTTCAAAGAAGATGATTAGTACTGGAAAAGGTAAAGGTAAAGGTTGGCCTTTGCCTGCTCCTATTCCAGGGTGGACTCCATCAGGATCCACAGACGGAGGTCAATCTACGGAAGCCTCCGAAGATGCTTCACTACTTTCCGGTCCATCTCCCAACGAAGATTATCAGGGTGCCTTGTCAAGGCTCCCTCTCTTAGGTCCTTTTCTAGAGCGAAGAACAGGACTTCGGACTTTGCTAGAGCCTTTGGCTTGGGCTAGTCGCGAGGTTCGGGAGACTGACTTGGTTTCCATTCTTGGAGAAGCGGAAGGGTCGGAGCTAGATGCAGCTTTGGACCAAGCATCCTACCAGGTACGAAGCATCTGCAAAAATATAGTTAGTTCAAATATATGTACATAATTACTTACATTGTTCTTCTTCTTCCTTCGCAGCAAGTAGTTCTAGCTCAGGCTGCAGCTATATCACATGAGCGAGAATGCAACCGACTCAAGGAGAAGGTAACAACTCTTCAAGGGAATCTTGTTAGCTCCGAGACTCGGACTTCGAGCTTGGAAGAAATGGTAGATGCAGAGAGAAATGCTAGGACTAGCTTGGGGCCTGCCAAGAATGAACTCAAGGCTGAGCGGGTTGTACTCCGTGGCGAGGTGGAAAGACCACGGGGAGAGCAACTAAAATTGACGGAGGAGGCCTAGAAATTGCTCGGACAAAAGAATTCTTTAATGATAGAGGCAGCTAGGCTTTCATCTTTGACAGACGAGCTGACTATGTCACATAAAACTTTGTCTGTAGAGAAGATAAAGTGCGAGAATGTGTCTTTTGACACCATGGACGCCCTTCAGGGTGTCTTGGAATACTTCGGCACTTCTTGTACTTATTCTTTGGCCGGCAACAACTCCTTGCTATGAAGAATGAAAATGATCCAAGTAGCGGCGAAGACTATGAAGGCTGCAGGTACTCACTACAGAGAAATCTCCTGCCATGTAGCTGCCCTCGGAGTACTTCGTTACTAAGAAGATCTTGGATTATCTATTTTGTCGGAGCTTGGAGCAGCCCCTGTCAATTTTGGCGACGACCAACTTCTTACTCCTTCGGCTGATGTGGCTGCTGCTTGGGAGGCTTTTCAACCATCCTGGAGAGCTGAAGGCCGATCGGCTATAAAAACATGGATTGATGAAGGTCTCCATAAAAAGCAAGCGCCATCACAGCCTTCGAGCAGCAAACCTCCTTCGGACCCGAAGGTTTAGTTCTCCTTAGGGTTCCGTCTATGTAAAAACATATATGTTTGCTCTCTTTTGAATGCAAAATCTTATTTGGAAATGTTTTTAGGTTTCCCAACCTTTTTTGGATGAGCTCGAAGTGTTAGAGATTAACAAAGAACTCCGTCTACAATGGGTCAGCTTCGAAGACTTAAGGCCTCACAGGCGTCCTCGATTATCAATTCTTGGGGAATTTCTAGAGAGATTAAACCCAATATATATAAATAACTATTGGCTTATATTAAAAAAGAGGAAAAGCAAGTTAGTATAGAAACTTCATCTTCAGAGGACGTTGAATGGTCCGAAGAAGAAAATGATAATGAAAAGAAGGTGCAGAAGAGCCCCGAACGGCTTCGAAGCTGGGAGAGAAGCCCCGAACGACTTCGGACTTGGCTGAACTTCAGCAAGAACAAAAGACTTCCGAGCTTCGAAAGAAGGGAAGAGAGTTAAGCGCAAAGTTTTAAAGACTCCAGGCTCCGGGACAAGTCGCCTTCGAAGTCGGGCTAATTTTGAAAGCATTTCTGGGGATCAAAGGGGTCTTCGCTTCGTTCTTGGCATAGACACATAATTTTCATGATGTAATGTAATCTGTTTAAATAATATAAAGTAGAAAGTTTCAAAATTGTCTCACTACTTCGAAGCTCCTCTTTGGGGGTAAGCACCTCTTAAATTTAAACGAGGGTGGTTACACACAATAAAGATAACGTTAGTTAGGACTACAATTAAGCACCTCTTCGGTCCACATCCCTTTCACCAATCCTACTATCCTTTGATTTAGGCCTGATAAAATATTACTGTTAGCTTGCTCGACGGCTCCGTTTGGGATGCTGTCAAGCCGGTGGTTCAGAATACGCTTTTTGTGATCTCCTTGGACTCTTTTTATGGATGGTTTCAAGCCGGAGCCTGGAATCCGTATCATTTGGTCTCTTTGTATTCTTTTACGGATGCTTTCAAGCCGGTGGTTTAGAATCCATTTTTTTACATTCCCACCTCATTGGAAGCTTCAAACCAATGGTTCGAAGTCCGTAAAATTGGTTCAAATGAATGACACTATCCTTCGCAATCAACTCTGTTCTCCTAGTGCGTCCACTAGAAGTAGGGAATGTTTGAGAAGTAGGCATTATTCGAACTATGAGCTTTATTTATTCAAAAAGTGTTTACAAATGATTACAAGGAGCCCCTATGCAAAATATCGCTTAAGGTGATCCGCATGCCAGGCATGCTTTAATTCTTCACCTTCTAAATTAGCTAACTTAAAAGAATCGGGGTGTCCTAAACGAAGGATGATATATGGACCTTCCCATTTATTTCCTAATTTCCCTGGTGCTATAATGCTTTGCAAAACTAAATGACCTGGTTTAAGTTCATTATGTTTAATCTTCGGGTCATACCAAGTCTTCGTCTAATGTTGATACTTCGTCAAATTTGCAACATCTCGAAGCCTTCTTTCTTCCATTAAATCTATCGAAGCTTGTCTTTCATCTTCTTTTTCAGGTTCAATGGTGCGAAGAGATCCTCCTTGAGCTCTGTCGGCGTCATGGCTTCATCTCTGAATAGTAACCTAATAGGGGTAAAACCTATGGACCTTGCTTGAGTGGTCTGAATGGACCATAAAATCTTTGAGAGCTCTTCGGTCCACAGCCCCTTCGCCAATCCTACTATCCTTCAATTTAGGCCTGATAAATATTACTATTAGCTTGCTCGATGGCTCCGTTAGATTGAGGATGACAAACAACTGCAAAACACATTTCTATGGAAAGACCTTCGCATAACTCTCTGAAGGGTTCGACATCAAATAGGGTGCCATTGTTGATTGTCAGCTATCGAGGCACTGTGAACTTGCATATAATATTCTGCTAGAAAATATTTTGTACATTTTTTGAAGTGATAGCTGTGAGGGGTTCTGCTTCGACCCACTTGGAAAAATATTCATTTTCAAACTTCCTTTTGCCATTAGAAAGGGGCCGATGAGATCCATGCCCTATCTGGCCATGGGCCAAACTAGAGCAATAACTTAAAGAGGTGTTGGCGGAAGATGACTTCATCTTCCCATCCATTGAAACCTTGGCAAGTGCGGACCAAGGCCTCCACATCAGCTACTATTGTAGGCCAATAAAGCCCTAGTGAAGTGTTTTCCCTGCCAAGGCTCGAGGGCAAGATGGCTACCACAAAGGCCTTCATGAATTTCTCGGAGTATATCTTGTCCTTCAGCTTGAGAAATACATCGGAGTAGGGGAGAACATACTCCGGCCTTGTTAAGAATACCGTTGATAATATGATAATTTCGGACTCTCAATAGAAATCTTGAAAGCTTCGGGACTTCGGGTAAACTAGCTTCGCCATGCAGTAATTCCATAATTGAACTCTGCCAGTCGGTGTTCGGTATGCAAAGGAGCTACACAGGAGGTAGTTGGGGCAACGAAGGAGAAGTAAGCTCTTCATAAAAAACCCTTCCAGAATATCTATGGTTTCGGCTACAACTTTTGCTAGGTATACTTCGGACAGAAATCCCTTTAATGCTGCTTCGATCTTACAGATTTCTTCTAGATATTTAGCAAGTTGTGGATACCTGGCTTGAAAACTTTTATCAATGTGCCCTTCTATAATTTGGGAATCTATTTTTATAACAACTATTGTAGCACCAAGGGGAACGTGCCTTGTGAATACCTAGCAAAATTCATTCGTACTCCGTAATATATTGGTGGACATAAAGTTGAGCCTTGCGAAATACATTGCTTTTTGCCTCGAAGGTGAAATTATCACTACTCGACACCTGCTCCAAATGCTTGAAAATCTCCATCGGACATATGGTCCATATTCCTTCACTTGATTTTCTGGAGCCCATACTGTAGATGGAGTCCATTCTGCTATAAAATCAGCCACCACTTGTGACTTGATTGATGTCCTTGCTACAAAGGAGATGCCGAAGGGTGCTAACTCGATGACCCATT
>JAAALK010000285.1:40809123-40895529 GCA_019279435.1 Zizania palustris | reverse complement strand
AAGTATGGCTTACTTTTGCGGAAAAGCATATTTGTAAAGCAATTAATGTAATCAAGCTATTATTGCGGAAAAGTAAACATGAGTTCATGCATCATCTTCTAACTCGAGGGGTCCAGTCAGCCCACCCTCGCTCATCAGTCCTTACATGCCATGAATAACACAACCATTCCTTCATAAGAAAACTAACTATGAGAGGTCACACAACCCGCCCTGGACCGTGGGCTCGGCTTTTCGAAAAGATTTATAACTCTGATTAGAAGTGTACTTCTATACCCACAAGGCACTCACTTGCCGCACACCGAAGTGTGTTAAATGACTCCTGTCACGAGAAGCTCGTGCCAAAACCTTCAGCATGGAACACACCAATTCGATAACACCCTCTTATAGGTTTCATATGGTTTCCCAGTCACTTCGGGCCACACCATACCCCCTTGAGCCTCATCGGTACAAGTCACCCGCAGGTTGCCCCTTGCCCCCCTCCACTATGGTGTTCCAAGTTGGTACGATCCATACCTCCAGTTAGGACTTACCCACTAGACTTGTGGTTAATACGGAAGTGCTTTGCAACGGATCCCGCAGACCGATCGTTATAGTGCCCCGGGTGCGACCAACCAATTCCACGAGCTTGCACCGGAACCCACCATACTTATAACATAGCCAACTCCAACAGAATCCAGAGCCGAGAATAACGGGGTAAATCATATAGCAGAATCCATCTATCTACGACTCGTTCTTTTACCCTATAGCAGCTGTGTCGGTACATTGGACACTAGCTAATATAATATATTGTAGAGTCACAAGGAGTTTAGGCTCAATAAGCATGGCTTGGGTTTACACACAATGACGAGGATTTAATAATTATAAGTTAGGGCTTGAGATTAGACTAATGCAATATTATCCTATGAGGTATAGCGATAATTTATTAAAACATGGGCTCAATTATGATCAAAATGGGGGTTGTGACTTGCCTTGATCCGCAAACGGTGAAGGTGGAACCTCGGGGTAAGACTCCGGATCATCGATGGTGACGTAGTCTTCTTGACACGGAAAAGTAAATACGACATTCAATAAACAATCAAAAATCAACCATACATGCATACATGTTTTTGTTGGATTAAATAAAAGGGATAGAGTTTTAAATTCTATGAAATTATTACTTAAATATTTAAGATTAATTTTTATGGGGTTTATGAATTTTATCCATTGAAACAGGCATTTACCCTAAGGAGTTTTTATTTTCCCAATTAAAAGTGAATTAAAATGTACCAAATAGCCCTACTATGTTTATTGTATTAAAATAGTGAAAATGAGTTATCATGTCCTCATAAATTCATATATATATTTTTTAAGGGTTTTTTCTGAATTATTTAATGAAATAGGAATTTAATCCTAAAGGGGATTTTACTCTATATTTATTAAGAATAAAGTGTGCCAAATAAACATATTGTTTTTATTGCATAAAAGTGTAGAGAATAAAAAGACAAATTTTCTAGAATAGAAATGGTCAAATTTGGAGTTAAATTAGATAGTTATGAATTTTTGAAGTTTAAAATATTTTTTCTGAATTTTTATTAAACAGGAAATCAGTCTCTGGTCCCACGGTGAACTGGGTTCACCGTGAACCGTTGACTACGTGCGTGGGCCGGTGGGGGATTAATGAAATCCGACGGCTAGGATTCATCGATACCCCTTCACCGGAATCGGACGTCCAGGATTAATTCACCGAAGCGAATTAATGCCAAGCGCCCAGATCCGATCAGACGACTGTTGTCCCATCCGGCATGGCACGCGTGGAAGGAGGCTGGGTACCCCTCTTCTCCGGCTCCGGCGACTCAATGGCGATGAAATCCCAGCGATGGCGAGGTCTAAGGACGCGGCTAAGGCCAAAAATGATAGAGGGGCACATGGGGGACCCAGGCATACCGACGCGCCGATGATGGAGCAGTGGCGGTGGTCGGCGACAAGGAGAGGGCGGCGGTGTCCTTCGGGATTGACGGCGATGAGGCACTCCGGTGGTGATCCAGCCTAACAAAGTCGAGGCCGACGACGGGTGGGCGAGGGCGCTCTCGGTGGTGGCGACGACGAGGGCGGCGGTGGCTCGAGTCACCGGCTAAGGCTTGCCGAAGCCGAAGTAGGGGAAATTTCCGAAAAGGTGGTGGCGGCGCTCGGGTAGGCAAGGCTTGGGCTCAGGTAGCGTGGCGGAGTCAGGCGAGGGTGGTGGTATTTAAAGGGGGTCACCGGCGCTGGTTTGGAAGGTCAATCGGAGGAAACCCGAGGGTTTCCAAACAATTTCGGCGAGCTTTACATGTATCCAATTTCCGGCGATCCGGGCCCGATTCGCTTGAGAAATAGAGGGAAAGGGATCACCGAGGAGAGGGGGGTGCAGATCCGGGGTCGGTTCGGTGGGATTTGGTGGCCGGCGGTGAAAAAATGGCAGGGGGGCGCCGGTATGGAAGGGGATCCCTCCTTCCATCGGGAAGAAGGATCTGACAGGTGGGGGCCACCTGTCAGTGGGTGGGTGCGAGGGGAAAGGCACCGACAAGCTGGCCCGGACGGTTAGCGGCGGGAGGGAGAACGCGAGAGGCTGCCAGGTGCGGCGCTAGGCGTGGCACGCGGGAGAGAGAGGGGGCGCGCACCGATAGGCGGGCCCATCTTGGCGGTGGCTCAGGCCGTGGACTGGGCTAGGCCGAGGGAGGTTTCATGGGAGGCGGCCCAATAAGATTAAAAATGCCTTTTTGATTCAAAATAATTCAAGATAATGTTTTATTTGTTTAGGGCTTGAAGTACTATTGCTAAAATTTTGTAGAAATTCTCAAAAATATTTCTTAGCCTCGAGATTCCATCATAAATTTTTCAGCTTAAAATTTGAAATATTTCTCCCTGTTTGTTTTTATTGGGTTCCTTCAACCTTTTCTTTAATTAAATAATGCCTTTTAATCTCAGAAAATTTAATTCCATCATTTTATTTATTTTTAAATTTTGGGCTGTTACATCCTTCCAAGTCTCCAACTTCATCTTCAAGTCATCTGAAGATGAAGAAGCAGACAGAGCAATGGGGGAGGAACTCGAGGCTCTCCTAGTAGGGGACGAAGGGTCTCAAATGGGAGCTGATGTCTCTGTTCAAGATGACGTGATGGTGGCGCCTGTCGTTGAAGGTAACCCTGAGCAGGTCGAGAATGAGAACGTCCCACCTAGCCAGGTAAATGCTCCTACTATTGAAGAAGGTGGAGTCGAGACTGCGGGTACCCATGTCTTGTCTCCCGATGAAGTGATAGCTATGGTGATCGAAGATATCTCCACAACTATTCCTTTGGTTCAAAGTCCGGAATCCGAACAGGATTTCGGTCAAATGTTCGAGTCCTCGAGTAGTCCAGTGCTCATTCGGCAGCAAGATGTCAGAGGTAAGCTTCAGTAGAATACCTTTTCTTCCACCCTTTTTTCTTCGTGTCTTGCAAAATTTAATCAATATCATATACCTTTGGTTTTTACAGGATCAGCCCCGGTGGAGGTGACTCATGTTGCGAAGGTTGTGCCGGAGCCTGTTATAGCTCTGAAGCTTACCTCTTCAAAGAAGTAAGCTGATTAGTACTGGAAAAGGTAAAGGTAAAGGTTGGCCTTTGCCTGCTCCTGTTCCACGGTGGACTCCATCAGGATCCACAGATGGAGGTCAATCTACGGAGGCCTCCGAAGATGCTTCACTACTTTCCGGTCCATCTCCCAATGAAGATTATTAGAATGCCTTGTCAAGGCTCCCTCTCTTAGCTCCTTTTCTAGAGCGGAGAACAGGACATCGGACTTTGCTAGAGACTTTGGCTTGGGCTAGTCGCGAGGATCGGGAGACTGACTTGGTTTCCATACTTGGAGAAGCGGAGGGTCAGAGCTAGATGCAGCTTTGGACCAGGCATCCTACCAGGTACGAAGCATCTGCAAAAATATAGTTAGTTCAAATATATGTACATAATTTACTTACATTGTTCTTCTTCTTCCTTCGCAGCAAGTAGATCTAGCTCAGGCTGCAGCTATATCACATGAGCGAGAATGCAACCGACTCAAGGAGAAGGTAACAACTCTTCAAGGGAATCTTGTTAGCTCCGAGACTCGGACTTCGAGCTTGGAAGAAATGGTAGATGCAGAGAGAAATGCTAGGACTAGCTTGGAGGATGCCAAGAATGAACTCAAGGCTGAGCGGGTTGTAATCCGGGGCGAGGTGGAAAGACCACGGGGAGAGCAACTAAAATTGACGGAGGAGGCCTAGAAATTGCTCGGACAAAAGAATTCTTTAATGACAGATTCAGCTAGGCTTTCATCTTTGACAGACGAGTTGACTATGTCACATAAAACTTTGTCTGTAGAGAAGATAAAGTACGAGAATGTGTCTTTTGACACCATGGACGCCCTTCAGGGTGTCTTGGAATACTTAGGCACTTCTTGTACTTATTCTTTGGCCGGCAACGACTCCTTGCTATGAAGAATGAAAATGATCCAAGTAGCGGCGAAGACTATGAAGGCTGCAGGTACTCGCTACAGAGAAATTTCCTGCCATGTAGCTGCCCTCGGAGTACTTCGTTACTAAGAAGATCTTGGATTATCTATTTTGTCGGAGCTTGGAGCAGCCCCTGTCAATTTTGGCGACGACCGACTTCTTACTCCTTCGGCTGATGTGGCTGCTTCTTGGGAGGCTTTTCAACCATCCTGGAGAGCTGAAGGCCGATCGGCTATAAAAACATGGATTGATGAAGGTCTCCATCAAAAGCAAGCGCCATCACAACCTTCGAGCAGCAAACCTCCTTCGGACCCGAAGGTTTAGTTCTCCCCAGGGCTCCGTCTATGTAAAAACATATGTTTTGCTCTCTTTTGAATGAAAAATCTTATTTGGAAATGTTTTTAGGTTTCCCAACCTTTTTTGGATGAGCTCGAAGTGTTAGAGATTAACAAAGAACTCCGTCTACAATGGGCCACCTTCGAAGACTTAAGGCCTCACAGGCGTCTTCGATTTTCAATTCTTGGGGAATTTCTAGAGAGATTATACCCAATATATATAAATAACTATTGGCTTATATTAAAAAGAGGAAAAGGAAGTTAGTATAGAAACTTCATCTTCAGAGGACGTTGAATGGTCCGAAGAAGAAAATGATAATGAAAAGAAGGTGCAGAAGAGCCCCGAACGGCTTCGAAGCTGGGAGAGAAGCCCCGAACGACTTCGGACTTGGCTGAACTTCAGCAAGAACAAAAGACTTCCGAGCTTCGAAAGAAGGGAAGAGAGTTAAGCGCAAAGTTTTAAAGACTCCAAGCTCTGGGACAAGTCGCCTTCGAAGTCGGGCTAATTTTGAAAGCATTTCTGGGGATCAAAGGGGTCTTCGCTTCGTTCTTGGCATAGACACAGATTTTTCATGATGTAATGTAATCTATTTAAATAATATAAAGTAGAAAGTATCAAAATTGTCTCACTACTTCGAAGCGCCTCTTTGGGGGTAAGCACCTCTTAAATTTAAACGAGGGTGGTTACGCACAATAAAGATAACGTTAGTTAGGACTACAATTAAGCACCTCTTCGGTCCACATCCCTTTCACCAATCCTACTATCCTTCAATTTATGCGTGATAAAATATTACTGTTAGCTTGCTCGACGGCTCCGTTTGGGATGCTATCAAGCCGGTGGTTCAGAATCCACTTTTTGTGGTCTTCTTGGACTCTTTTTATGGATGGTATCAAGCCGGAGCATGGAATCCGTATCATTTGGTCTCTTTGTACTCTTTTTATGGATGCTTTTAAGCCGGTGGCTTAGAATCCATTTTTTTACATTCCCACCTCATCGGGAGCTTCAAACCAATGGTTCGAAGTCCGTAAAATTGGTTCAAATGAATGACACTTTCCTTCGCAATCAACTATGTTCTCCTAGTGCGTCCACTAGAAGTAGGGAATGTTTGAGAAGTAGGCATTATTTGAACCATGAGCTTTATTTATTAAAAAAGTGTTTACAAATGATTACAAGGAGTCCCTATGCAAAATATCGCTTAAGGTGATCCGCATGCCAGGCATGCTTTAGTTCTTTATTTATAAATTAGCTAACTTAAAAGAATCGGGGTGTCCTAAATGAAGGATGATATATGGACCTTCCCATTTATTTCCTAATTTCCCTGGTGCTATAATGCTTTGCAAAACTAAATGACCTGGTTTAAGTTCATTAAGTTTAATCTTCGGGTCATACCAAGTCTTCGTGTAATGTTGATACTTCGTCAAATTTGCAACATCTCAAAGCCTTCTCTCTTCCATTAAATCTATCGAAGCTTGTCTTTCATCTTCTTTTTCAGGTTCAATGGTGCGAAGAGATCCTCCTTTGAGCTCCGTCGGCGTCATGGCTTCATCTCTGAATAGTAACCTAATAGGGGTAAAACCTGTGGACCTTGCTTGAGTTGTATGAATGGACCATAAAATCTTTGAGAGCTCTTCGGTCCACAGCCCCTTTGCCAATCCTACTATCCTTCGATTTAGGCCTGATAAAATATTACCGTTAGCTTGCTCGATGGCTCCGTTAGATTGAGGATGACAAACAACTGCAAAACACATTTCTATGGAAAGACCTTCGCAGAACTCTCCGAAGGGTTCGACATCAAATAGGGTGCCATTGTTGATTGTCAGCTATCGAGGCACTGTGAACTTGCATATAATATTCTGCTAGAAAATATTTTTGTACATTTTTTGAAGTGATAGCTGTGAGGGGTTCTGCTTCGACCCACTTGGAAAAATATTCATTTTCAAACTTCCTTTTGCCATTAGAAAGGGGCCGATGAGATCCATGCCCCATCTTGCCATGGGCCAAACTAGAGCAATAACTTAAAGAGGTGTTGGCGGAAGATGACTTCATCTTCCCATCCATTGACAACCTTGGCAAGTACGGATCAAGGCCTCCGCATCAGCTACTATTGTAGGCCAATAAAGTCCCCTGGTGAAGTGTTTTCCCTGCCAAGGCTCGAGGGCAAGATGGCTACCACAAAGGCCTTCATGAATTTCTCGGAGTATATCTTGGCCTTTAGCTTGAGAAATACATCGGAGTAGGGGAGAACATACTCCGGCCTTGTTAAGAATGCCGTTGATAATATGATAATTTCGGACTCTCAATAGCAATCTTGAAAGCTTCGGGACTTCGGGTAAACTAGCTTCACCTTGCAGTAATTCCATAATTGAACTCCGCCAGTCGGTGTTCGGTATGCAAAGGAGCTCCACAGGAGGTAGTTGGGGCATCGAAGGAGAAGTAAGATCTTCATAAAAAACCCTTCCAGAATATCTATGGTTCCGACTACAACTTTTGCTAGGATATCAGCTTGTGCATTGTCATCTCTTGGTATACTTCGGACAGAAATCCCTTTGAATGCTGCTTCGATCTTATGGATTTATTTTAGATATTTAGCAAGTTGTGGATGCCTGGCTTGAAAACTTTTATCAATGTGCCCTTCTATAATTTGGGAATCTATTTTTATAACAACTATTGTAGCACCAAGGGAACATGCCTTGTGAATACCTAGCAAAATTCATTCGTACTCCGCAATATTATTGGTGGACATAAAGTTGAGCCTTGCGAAATACATTGCTTTTTGCCTCGAAGGTGAAATTATCACTGCTCCAACACCTGCTCCAGATGCTTGAAAATCTCCATCGGACTATGTGGTCCATATTCCTTCACTTGATTTTTCTGGAGCCCATACTGTAGATGGAGTCCATTCTGCTATAAAATCAGCCACCACTTGTGACTTGATTGTTGTCCTTGCTACAAAGGAGATGCCGAAGGGTGCTAACTCGATGACCCATTTTCCAATTCTCCCTGTAGAATCTTTGCTTCAAAGCATATCTCTTAGAGGATAAGAAGTTGATACAATTACATTATGTGCTAGAAAATAATGTCGTAGTTTCCTTGAAGCCATTACTAGAGCATAAGTGAATTTTTCCAATTCAGAGTATCTAATTTTTGCTTCGGATAAAGCTTCTGATAAAATATATACTGGATTTTGTACCAACTTCCCATTGACATCCATTTCTCAAACAAGGACCGCACTGACAGCGGAGCTTATAGCTACAAGATAAAGAAGAAGGGTTTCATCTTCCATGGGCACCGTGAGTGTTGTGAGGTTAATGAAAAAATCTGTAATATCGTCAAAAATCTTTTGGCACTCCGGTGTCCATGCAAAATCTTCGAACCCTTTCAAGGCTTTGAATATGGGGAGGCTTTGCTCTACGGACCTTGTAGAAATCTGCTTAGTGCAGTTATTTGAGTTGGGCTAGCTTCGATTTCACTACTCGAAACTAAATACCCTAACAATTTCCCAGCTTGAGCCCTGAAGATACATTTTTCGGGGTTGAGGCGAACTACACATGCTCGGAGACTCTCAAATGTTTCTGCTAAGTCTATACTATGCTGGTGCTTTAAAGCACTCTTTATTACAATGTCATCCATATAGGCTTCGACATTACGACCTATTTGGTGACCTAGAGCCTTAGCAAAAAAATCTTGAAAAAGTTGACCCGTCATTTCTTAAGACGAAGAGCATTCTTACATAGCAAAAGACTCTCGAAGGAGTTAGAAAGCTAGTCTTGATTTCATCTTCGCGCTTGAACCATATTTGATGTTATCCGAATACGCGTCGAGGAAGCTCAAGAGCTCTGAACCAGCAGTGGAGTCAACTAATTGATCAATGTGGGGCATGGGGTAGGGGTCATGTTGGCATGCTTTTTTCAAGGATGTGAAATCAATGCACATGCGCCATTTTCTGGAGGACGTTTTCTTGACGAATACTGGATTGGCTAATCACTCCGTATGAGCCACTTCTCTGATAATCCCAGCCTTCAACAATTTTTCAACTTCTGCCTTAGCAAGGCTTGCCCTCTCTACTGATGGTTTACGGAGCCTCTGCCGAACAGGTTGAACCCTCGGGTTCACAAGTAAACTATGCTCAATGATATTTCGGTTAACTCCTAGAATGTCTTCATCGGACCAGGCAAAGACATCCAAATTCTCTCTAACTACTTCTTCCAGTGAAGTAACGATTTCCGGAGACAACTCCTTGCCAAACTAGAAGGGATAGTCTTTGCCATCCTTTACAATAATCTTTGTTATAACTTCTCCTTCAGGGTTTGGCCTTGGAAAGGATATCTTCGAAGATTCACTTGATATAGGGATATCATCCGAATGGTTTTGCACATTATTCACTTGTCTTGGATCAAGAGGTGGACCATGGCCATATTCTGCCCTTTGTACATTAGCTTGATCACCGAAGACAGTAAGCACTCCTGCTTGCGTGGGCATCTTCATGCATAAATAATTATGGTGCGCGACGGCTCTGAATTGATTTAACATGCCCCTTCCGACGATGACATTATAAGCCCCTTCCAAAGGTAACCTCAAGACCTATTTGGCCGAGGGCATCAAGAGGAGGTCCTACGAAGCCTTGAAGTGGACGATCTGCTAGGAGGAGATGCTTCCGCGGGATTCAAAGCTGGTCGAAGGCCTGAACAAAGATAATTTCCACAGAACTTCCGCCATCGACCAATACTCTCCAAACTTCTATTCCTGCAATATCAGCAGTGATAACAAGGGGGTCTGTATGAGGGAATTTTATACCTGCTGCATCAGCTACGGAGAAGGATATAGGCACGTGGGACCACTCGGGCATTTCAGCCACCGACGAAGAGGTCCCGATATGGCCTACTTCACGAACATACTCCCTTTGTTGCCTTTTTGACATGCTGCCCAGGGTTCCTCCCCTAGAGATAGGAAGAACCACTCTTTTGCCCTGGTCTTTAGTACATTCTTGCTTCGGAGGTGGCATAACACTGGCCACCGAAGGTTGTCTTGGGGGATCGAAGCTTTCTACACGTACAACAACCTGCACCTGCTCCAGATGTCCCTCGGGAGGGGCTCAATCAATAGTGCCTCGACCAAAGCTCCTTTCGAGGTACTCGCTTCTTTGGGCTAGAATAGACTTACATGCATCTATAGCATGGCTTCGATTTTCACCGTGGACACAGCAAAAGAAGGGCTTGCCCTTGCCAGCCGGCTTCCCTGGCGGCCTCCAGCCGCTGACCTTGTTTCCTGAAGCTTGTGGATTCTTGGAGGAAAATTTTTGCGGAGAAGGAGTAATGTTCAGGACTTCGGAGTGAGGATGCTTCTATCCTCAGCACCTGTCATGTTGATTGTCAAAGTGGGGCCCTTGCGTAGGAGTCGAAATTTTCACTTCGAATTTAACTTTTTGGATGACTGGTAAAGATGAAGCCATCCTTCGAAGCCATCCTTCTTCCGACCTAGCATACTCCTCAAAATAATCCATTAATTGTGCTACGGAGGATATATGCTTACGGTGAAGCTTGTCGAGGAGGCCTGCATTTGTGACTCCATCTCGGGCTACATCGACCATAGATGATGTAGACAATCCTCTTATCTGCGACTTCGTATGAGCGAAGCTCTTGAAGAACTACCTCAAAGTTTCTCCAGGTTGCTGCTTCACCTAAAAGAGACTTCTAGTAGACATAGGGGGCACAAAAGTACCCTAGAAGTTACTTATGAACTTTTTCCTTTGTTGTTCCCAAGTTTGAATTGATCCTGGTTTCAAAGAACAGAACTAACGTAAAGTGACTCCTTTTAGTGCAAGGGGAAGCATTTTTCCATTGTATCTCGAACCTCTCCGCTAGCTTCGATTGCTAAGGCATATGAACGAGAAACTCTCCTAAATCTTCTTCCCCGGAGTACTTACAGATCTTCGAGGTCTTGAACTTGGGGTCGAAGTTCACCTTTTGCAAGTCGGGGTGCAGCGGAGATTCGTTATCAAAAGAAGCATTCTTAGGGGCTTTGGGATAAAATGCAAGGTCATCGTCTTGAGGCACCTCTGGAATGACAGGGGTAGCTTGGGTATGAAGCCTGTCCGCAGCTTCCTGTCTCCACCTTTTCACTTCGGCTTGAAGATTGGCCATCTAGGTCGCCACATCATCAAGGCGGTCTTCATTTCTTCTGGAAGGAGCTTCCGGGTCTTGAGAACTGAATAGTTCAGTTCGGAGTACAGTCAGAGCTACAGTAGAAGCTCTATCGGTTCAAAGCATAGACGGAGACTCTGGAGGGGATTCGTATGTTCGAGGAAGAGTATTCATTTTGGGAGTCTGAGGTGGAGGAAATACAGAAGGTCCTCCGACCTCAACAATATTCGAAGATCTCCCTGCAAAGGTCCGAGAGGACCTCCGAAGGGGACTAGCACCTAGGCTCCATTTAGGAGGCATGGCTCTAGAAAGAACTTGGTACAGAACAAAGTTTTCTTACTAGGTTCCCCACAGACGGCGCCAACTGTTGGCGTAAAAGATTAAGCTAGCAGGTTTAAGAAAATGTATGTATAACAAACGAAGTGTTTGCGAAAGTGGACTATCTCAAGCCTCTGAATAGGATAATAGCTCAAAGTAGTTCAACGTTGGTGTTTTGAATATCTGAGTATTCGATACCCTTTACAGAGTGAAGAAGGGTATTTATAGACCAAATATTAAATGAAAAGACTCCTTTACCATCTAATTACAACCGACTTAGAAGATACTATTTAATATTCTTCAAAGGGGTAAAAAGGTGAAAGACTAATTTAATCAAAAAGAAGATAAATCTTATATCCTTGCTGGCAACACCCCTTCAGGTGGAAAGGCTTCAGGAGGCTTTGTCACGCCGAAGCCTTAAGGAAGGTCTTCACTGTATAGTGCTCCGAATACAACAAAACCTTGATGCTTTTTAGGATCTTCGAAGATCGAAGCTTCTGACTTCATTTCTTCTACTTGTGTCTACATGAGAATTTCCTTGACCCCTGGAGGATGAAATATTTTCCCCCAACAGGGTCGAAGCACACCTTTTGCAAGTCAGCGTGCAACGAAGATTCATTATCAAAAGAAGCATTCTTAGGGGCAGCTTCGGGATAAAATGCGAGGTCATCATCTTGAGGCACCTCCGAAATGACAGGGGTAGCCTGGGACGAAGTCTGTATGCAGCTTCTTGCCTCCACCTCACCACTTCGGCCTAAAGATGGGCCATCTATGTTGCCACATCATCAGGACGATCTTCCCTTCTTCCGAAGGGGGCTTTTGGGTCATGAGAACTGAACAAATCAGTTCAGAGTATGGTCGGAGCCACAAGAGAGGCTTTGTCGGTTCAAAGCATAGACGGAGTCCCTGAAGGGGCTTCGTATGTTCGAGGACGGGTATTCATTTTGGGAGACTAAGGTGGGGGAACTGTAGAAATTCCTCCGACCTCGACAGTATTCGAAGATCTCAACCTAGAGGTCTGAGAGGACCTCCGGCGGGGAGTAGCGCCTATGTTCTATTTAGGAGGCATGGCTCTAGAAAGAGATTGGTAGAGAATGAAGTTTTCGTACTAGGTTCCCCATGGACGGCGCCAATTGTTGGTGTAAAAGATTATGCTAACTGGTTTAAGAAATTATGTGTAACAAATGAAGCGTTTGCATGAGTAAACTATTCCATGCCTCCGAAGACGGATAATAGCCTGAGATAGTTCGAAGTGTGTAATGAGTATCTAAGTATTAGATGCCGTTTACAGAGTGAAGATGGGTATTTATAGACAAAATACAAAGGGAAAAGACTTCATTACCCTCTAATTAAAATCGACTAAGAAGATATTGTTTAATATTCTTCATAGGGGTAAACGAGTAAAAGACTAATCTAATTAGAAATAAGATAAATCTTCTATCCTTGCTGGCAACACCCCTTTGGGAGAAGAGGTTTCGGGAGGCTTCGTCACACCGAAGCCTTGATAGAGGTCTCCGTCGTATAGGGCTCCGAATACAGTAGAGCTTTGCTGCTTTAAAAATCTTCGGAGATCAAAACTTTTGAGTTTGCCTTCTTGGGCTTGTATTGACATAGGAGTAACCCTAACTTCTAAAGGATGAAATATTTCCCCCAATAGGGATGAAATGAACTACCATGGTGAGCCGATCAATGATCACCCTAATGTAGTCATACCCAGCTTGGGTTCTGGGTAGTCCAGTGATGAAGTCCGGCAGGTCTCTGGTGCTCTTCCTTGACTCGCTGACAAGTATCACTTCTAGCAACAAATTCAGTGAGTTCCCTCTTCATACTGACCCACAAATACTTCTCCATCAAGTCCGAGTACATTTTAGTACTCCCCGGATGTATGGAGTACAGGGTCTCATGGGCTTCCTCGAGGATAAGGACCTTTATCTCTGGCTAGTTGGCATACACAGCCGGTTTCCGAAACATATAGTGTTTACTTCATCTTCGGAGAAGCTTGGGGATTTTCCCTTCCTCATATTCTTCTAGATATCTGCTATGTTGGGGTCTTCTTTATGTGCTTCGCGGATTTGGTCCATTAGGCAAGCCTTGCCTCTAAGACAGTGAGGTATTCTCTAGTCGTGATTCCTAAGTTCAACATTTCCATTTCTCCATATAGTAGAGGGGCTTGATCTCGTATTGTCAGGGCATTGTAGTATCCCTTCCGACTTAAGGCATTGGCCACCACGGTTGCCTTGCCTAGATGGTAGTGGATGCCAAATTCATAATCCTTGATTAATTCTAACCATCTTGTTTGCCTGAGGTTTAGGTCAGGCTAGGTGAATATATAATTGAGGATCTTGTGGTCGGTGAAAACTTGACATCTATCACCGACAAGATAATGCCTCCATATCTTCAATGCGTGGACTACTCCTGCCAATTCTAAGTCATGCGTGCGGTAGTTCAGCTTGTGCGGTCTCAATTGACGAGAGGCGTATGATACCACTTTCCTATCTTGCATGAGAACACACCCTAGTCCAATGCGAGAGGCATCGTAATAGACATGGATATCTATCTGGATGTCTAGTAGTGTCAACATTGGGGCTGATAGAAGTTTTTTCTTGAGGGTCTGGAAGCTTTCTTCACAGGCTGGAGTCCACTCGAGCTTCACTTCATTCTGAAGTAACCTAGTCATGGGCTCGACGATCTTGGAAATTTTTTTGATGAATCGTCGGTAATATTCGGCCAGTCCAAGAAAACTCCGGATCTATGATACATTCTTGGGCTGCAACTAGTTTGTTACTGCTTCCATGGTGGTCGAATCCATGGATATCCCTCTGGCAGATATGACATGCCCTAGGAACTTCACCTCGGACGACCAGAATTCACACTTCCTATATTTGGCATACAACAGATTCTCCCGTAACTTTCCCAAGGTCAGACGGAGATGGGTCTTATGTTCCTCATTGTTCTTGGAGTAGATGAGGATGTCGTTGATGAATACTATGATGAATTTGTCCAAGAATTCCATGAAGACGTTGTTCATCATATTCATGAAGAATGCGGGGGCATTCGTGAGTTCAAACGACATCACTGTATACTCATATAAGCCATATCATGATGTGAAGGCGTCTTAGGGATGTCATCTTTGATCCTGAGTTGATGGTAGCCTGATCGGAGGTCGATCTTGGAGAAGACCGAGGATCCCTTGAGTTGACCGAACAAGTCATCGATCCGTGGTAAATTGTACTTGTTCTTGATGGTTACATCGTTCAAAGCCCTATTGTCCACACAGATCCTATTTGTCTTATCCTTCTTCATGGCTAATATGACCAGTGCACCCCAAGGTGAGGTACTCGGTCGAATATATCGCTTCTACTTGAACTCTTCAATGTTACATTTCACTTCAGCTAACTCGTTTGCGGCCATCCAATACGGTCGCTTGGAGATGGGCATGGTTCAGGGGATGAGTTCGATCCTGAATTCAATGTCCCACTTGGGTGGTATTATTTGCAGTTCATCTGGAAAGTCGTCCGCATATTCTCAGACCACAGGTACTTCTTCTACCGCCATCTAGTGGAGAGAAGTCCTTCTCAAACCCTGGGTGGCCATCTTAAAGGTGACGGTGATTCCATCCTCACTGCTTATGGTGACAGACTTGCTGGCACAGTCTATCATTCCCTTCTGCTTCCTTAACCAGTCCATACCGAGGATGAGGTCTAGGCCCTTGCAATCTATAAGGATTGGGTCAGCCCAAAATAATACCCCTTGGATCTCTATCCTTGTCCTTGGGCTAAACAAGGTGGCTAGATTTTGGTTGCTGGGTGGCAATTACCAATGGTTTGGGTAGTTGGAGTACTTCTAGTCCATTATTTATCACAAAGTTTTTTTATATGAAAGAGTGGGTTGCTCCCGAGTCGAATAAGATTACTCCGAGTGTGGAGATTGCAATAAACATACTGAGGGCGAGTTCTAGAGCCTCTTGGGCTTCTTCTGCGG
Source organism: Zizania palustris (assembly GCA_019279435.1). Classification (NCBI taxonomy): domain Eukaryota; kingdom Viridiplantae; phylum Streptophyta; class Magnoliopsida; order Poales; family Poaceae; genus Zizania; species Zizania palustris. The sequence goes on along the minus strand of JAAALK010000285.1, from coordinate 40,880,271 downwards.
TGACATGGTTGACGCGGGCACGGATCACTGAGTTGGGAGCAGCTCCTTGGGGTTGCTTGGGGTGAGGACAATGATGGGAGTAGTGCCCTTCCTTACGACACTTGAAGCATACAACCGGCTTGCCGTTCTGGTGCCTCAGGTTGTTGGCCTTGGCGGCTAGTGCTGGCGGAGCTAATGGAGCTGGTGGAGCAGGTGGAGCCGGGCGAGGGTCTCCGGTGCTCGAACTGCTAGAGCTGTACTGCGGCCTGAAGGCGGGGCGGGGGTTTCTGGTGCTCGAACCGCCAGAGTTGTACTACGTCCTGAAGGCGGGGCGTGGGTGATGGCTCGGAGCATGGGTCGGAGGAGTGAAGTGGGGTCTCTGAAGGATCCCCTGGTTGTGTCTGAAGGGTATCATCTTCTCCTTCTTCTTAAAGTGTAGCCGGTTTTGCTCAGTTTCCTAGACGATAGCCTTGTTCACCAACTGTTGAAAGTTGGCATTTAGGAACATAGTGAGGATTGTCATTATGGTTCATGGTTATGATGAGTGATTGACAGGGTGTTTGTCATGAGTTTGTGTCTGGATGATTGGATATGTGTGCGTGTCTTTGTTTGTCTCGTGTGTGCAGGCTTGACTTACTCGTTAACTATCGATGGCAAGGGATTAGGGTTAGACGGGCAGTCTAATGCTAGATGGTCGAGGGTGTCAGTCGAAGTCAAGAGTGGACTTAGATGTACGCATGGAGGTCGAGCAGGACGTGAGTTGAAGGTTGATCAAGACGAAGCATTGGTTCAGTCAGCGAAAGGGAACCCAGTTCAAGTGACAAGCCGGCTCGAGGGATCGAGAGCGGGAGAGACTTGCTGGCAGTCGAGTTCACGGACTAACGACGGTCGTCGATGATCAGGAACGCTTTGTCGTTTTTTTTGCTGAAAACCGTCGAATCACTAAATGTTTGTTAAATTCAATAAATAGGAGTTTAGTTTTATTTGAATATTTCATTTTAATGGTGTAAACTTTTGGTATATTTTTAGAATTGTCATGTTCTGAAAATATATTAAAAGGTTGGGTCTAGTTGTATTTTCTTTGAGTCAAATAGGGTAATTTTCAGGATATTTTATTCTGAAATTGACTAGGGGTCTTTTTGAAAAAGTGTCTTCTAGAATGTGCCTACTTAAGGGGTCTGCATCCCTAGGTTTGGTTGTGACTTTTGGATGAGATTTTTAATCAAGAATACACCAAAGACTGCTGTTCATCAGAACTATCCTGATCTGCAATAGTGATTTCAGAACTGTAGCGGGTAAGGTTTTCGGTTGATGTTTTTGCGCCTGATTGATCTGAGCTCTCCTGTTCTTCTCTGGAACCTCCTGAAAACTTGATCTGTTGCGTTTGGGATTCAATTCAAGGAAGAACAGCTACAAACAGGTGTGTTCTATGCATCTATACTCATATTTTCCTACTCAAGTTAGTGATTGATGGTTATTGAGAAGATCTGAAGGCTAGTTCTCGGTTAGTAATTTTTACTGCACTATTTGCTGTAAGAGGTGGTAAACTTCCCGTTGAAAAGAGTTTTCTCTGTTTGTTTTATCCTTTTGGCTGATTGATCTGTTCCTCTATGCTGAGTGAAGTTGTTCTGTTTTCAATCTTGCAATAGTACTGATTCTTCTTTTAGTGCCAACCTAAGTTGAATCAGAGTGTTGTATTTCTGCATTATTGGTGAATAGACTGAAAACAGATACTCTGATTGTTTCATGCTGTTTACCCTAAGGAAAATGTAGTAATTCTGATTGAGTGTGCTTATTTGAGTTTATTTCTGATTTGTATTTTGAAGTGTAGCCCAAGCACTCTAGGTGATCTGCAGTTGTTTTGTCAATACACTGAAATGAGAAAATGCAGAAGTGTTGAATTCAGTTTTTAGCAGTTTTACTCTGTTTCATTTGATCTGAAAGTTTTACCCTAAAATTGACAAGTTGGTGAAGTGTTGAATCTGAAGTTGCTATTTGAATTTTAATGTGTATTCTTGGTAACTCAGAGTATCAAGTGTCATTAGAAGTGAAATGTTTTCTGAAGAACAACAATGTCAGTCTGAATTGTTTCAGAAAATATCTGTACTAATCTAACACCTTTTGCTTCTGAAGTTGGTCTAGATGAAATTGTTGGCAACTCTGTTAAGTATTTGAAAAAAACAAGCTTTCTTATCATTTTTAATCTATGTTGCTAATGAAATAATAAAGGTTATGAAGATTTGAATAGAGAATTGCACTATCTATTAAATGCAATTTACATTTTTGAATTTATCAAACTCTGATCTGAATTCTCTGTTCCTTGTATACTTTCAATACCTTCTGAGCTGATTTTAATCCCTGCTGGTTGATTGTACTTAATCAATGTATATGTGATGTTGCCTAATTGGTTTAATTTTGTTTAGAGTTATATCTGCATAAGTAGTGTTTTCTTCTTCAGCAAGTGTTTTGTTTCATTAATTTCAGCTGAGAATTGTGTTGTTTTTGCTAGTCTATTGCTCAATAGTGCAAGCACACAAACTCAACACTTCAGTTTCTGTTCTGAATTTCCTGAACTATGCTGCTTTGTTCTGTACATCTCTTGGGTGTGATATACTCTGATTTCTCTTAAGGTGATGAATACCAATTGAGTTGAGTGTTTTGTAGTGTACTGAATATTCATTTGAATCTGTTTGGATGAACTTGAAGCTTGTCCTTTGAAAGTTCTGATTGCTCATCCAGGGTATAGTTTAAAAAATTGTTACTGTTCTGTATCATGCAAATATGAACTAATATAAAATTGAAATATGAATTCTGAACTAAATTGAATCTGATTGGTACTATTCATCGTCTTGATTTTTTCAGAAGTGTTGTGATTTCAACTAAAATTCAATTGTGATAGGGTGATTCATCATTTCAAATCTGATTTGAGATCTTGTGTGAATTTAAAATCTGATTTCTCAATTGGATTTAGGATGTTTGATTGCCATTTTAGATAGGCTCCAGTGATTTTGTGTTAACTAAAGTAACATTGCTGAAGTTAAGGTTCTGTGAGTGTTAGCTTTTCTGAACCTTGTCGAAGTTTCAACAGTCGATCACCTTCTATCGGAATCTCAATTACCGACTCTAAACTGTATTTCAGCAAAACATATTCCGACAAGAACATTTCAATAGTTGATACTCCGATTTGGAAGAAAAATTGTATTTGGTTTGTTTTGGTCTGAATTCTTAACAAGTTAACATCAAGTTTGTTTCTGCATTCTTTTAGAGGTGTGTTGGGTGATCTGGTCAGGCCATCATACTCGCGAGAATTTGTCGAGGCTCCTATTCAGCCCCCCTCTAGTCACCATTCCGATCCCACAATTGATATCAGAGCCGGTTAGATCACCAGTTGACCTTAATCGGTTTGTGATCCTTGTGGCGACATGGACAAGAACTCTAATATTCCGATGTTCGATGGTCGAGACTAGGCTTATTGGAAGGTGTGCATGGAGGCTTATTTACTAAGCAAGGAAGTGAAATTTGGGACATTGTTGATTCCCAATATGTGATCCCTGAAACTCACACCTCGGAGACTGAGAAGTCACAGTACGACTGTAATAGCAAGGCTAGAAATATATTGTTCATCAGTCTGAGTCACAACGAGTTTGATACGGTCCAGCACCTTTGAACTGCACGTGAGATCTGGATGACTTTGAGAACATTTCATGAGGGCACTTCTCAGATTAAGGATAGGAGGGAGAGCACTTATAACCAAGAATAACAAATGTTTGTGCAAGGCCCCGGCGAATCTGTAGATGCCATATTTGCATGTCTTGATCATAGCATATGGGAAGTAAAGATCTCGAACATTGAAGAGTCTGTGAGCTTTGATACTGTTGGGGGAAAATATTCCATCTCCAGGGTTATTGCAGTGACGAGATAAAGACTGGTGATTAAGACGAAGCCTTCCAACATATAATTTCGGAGATGCATCAAGTCAAGTTCGAAGTATGATGACAGGCTTTAGTTCGGAGTATATCTTCGAACTTGGACTCTTCCGAGAACTTCTTTGCCAGCTAAGATGGAAGACTTATCTTCTTTCTCATTAGATTAGTCTTTTACCATTTTAGACCTATTAAGGGTACCGCATAGTTTCCACTATGTCGGTTGTAATAGAGGGGTAAAAAGGTCTTTTCCTTAATGTTTGGGTCTATAAATACCCCCCGTTTAACCCTGTAATACGGACCGAATACAAGTTATTCAATACATACGTTCAAACTATTCTAAGTTATTATCCTTTCGGAGACTTGGAATAGTTTCCTTCGAAAACACTTCGTTTGTTAGTTTCTAATCTTCAGAAACATGTTAGCATAATCTTTTACGCCAACAGTTGGCGCTGTCCGTGGGGAACCTATTCCAGGAAACGCCAGAGGACTTGAAGACAATCTTGGTGATATGGCCGCTCAAATGGCTAGTCTCCAAGCCGAAGTAGCGAGATGGCGGCACGAAGCTGCAAATAGGCTTCGCTCTCAAGCCATCCCAGTTATTCCTGAAGTGCCTGAAGACGACGAACCTATCTATCCTGAAGCCCCGGAGAACGCCTCCTTTGATACCGAGTCTCCGCTGCATCCTGAACTGCAAAAAGTTCGCTTCGACCCGAAGTTTAAGACTTCGAAGCTTTGCAAGTATGCCAGAGATGAAGATCCTGGAGAATTTGTCCAATCATATGCTTTGGCGATTGAAGCTAGTGGAGGAGTGCAAGACACCATGGCAAAATGTTTCCCCCTAGCTCTTCAAGGAGTAGCTTTGCGATGGTTCTGGTCTTTAAAACCAGGATCAATCAGTTCATGGGGGCAGTTAAAGAAAAAAGTTCGTGAGTAATTTCCAAGGCACCTTCGTGCCTCCAACGTCGACGGCAAGTCTTTTCCAAGTGAAGCAGCTCCCTGGAGAAACCTTAAGACAGTACTTCAAGCGCTTAGCTCATACGAAGTCGCAAATCCAAGGGTTAACTACATCTTCGGTAGTTGACACAGCTCGAGAGGGAGTCATTCATCAGGGCCTCCTTGATAAACTTCACCGGAAAAGCTTATCTTCTGTTTCTCAGTTGATGTCATATTTCGAAGAGTATGCGAGGTCAGAAGAAGGATGGCTTCGGAGAACCACTGCAACCCCGTCGATATTTCAAGAAGTGAAATTGGAAGTGAAAACTTCAGCACGGCAGCAAGAGCCTAGCTTCGAGGTTCAACATGACAGGCTTAGGGGGCAAAAGCATCCTCGTTCGGAAGTTCTGAACATTGCACCCCTGTAGAAGTTTGCCCAAAGAGCTCCGCAACCATCAGGAACCAAGACCAGCGACTGGAGGCTGCTAGGGAAACCGGCTGGCAAAGGCCAGACCCTTTTCTGCTGTATTCATGGTGAAAACCGAAGCCATGCAACTCATACTTGCAAGGCTATACTTGCTCTGAGAGGAGAGTATCTGGAAAGAACTTCGGGTCGAGGCACTACTGATCGAGTTCTAGCTGAAGTGCGTCCAGAGCCCGTCCAGGCTGTGGCGCGGATAGAAAACTTCGATTCGGCAAGACGCCCTCCGGTGGTCAATATTATGCCACCTCCGAAGCAAGAAGAAGGGCAGGACCGATGAAAAAGAGTAGTCCTCCCCATCTCCGGAGGAGGTACTCTAGGAAGTATGTCAAAGAGGCAGAGAAGAGAGTATGTCAGAGAGGTGGGCCATATTGGAACCTCTTCATCTGCAGCTGCTATGCCCGAGTGGTCTCATGTGCCAATATCTTTCTCAGCAGATGATGTAGTTGGTGTTAAATTCCCACATGCAGACCCACTTGTCATCACTGCTGACATAGCAGGAACCGAGGTTCGAAGAGTGCTAGTTGACGGAGGGAGTTCGGCGGATATTATTTTTGTTCAAGCTTTTGACCAACTCTGTATCTCCAGAAAGCATCTTCTCCCAACAGCCCATCCTTTGCAAGGGTATGCAGGACCCCCTCTTGATGCCCTTGGCCAAATTGGCCTGGAAGTTACTTTCGGAGAGGGAATAATGGCCAGGACAGAAGAAGTAATCTTTTGACGTCGTAGATGCTCCATATGCATATAATGTCATCTTCGGAAGAGGCATGTTAAATCAATTCGGAGCTGTGGCGCATCATAATTACCTGTGTATGAAGATGCCCACACAAGCAGGAGTACTCACAGTCTTCGGAGATCAAGCCATCGCAAGAAGGGCAGAGTACGGTCATGGCCCTCCTCTTGACCCAAGGCAAGTGAACAGTGTGCAAGATGATCCGGAGAATTTTTCTGCTCCTAACGAATCCTCGAAAAGATCCTTCCCAAGACCAAGTCCTGAAGGAGAGATTACAACGAAGATTATTGTCAAAGATGGCAAGGATTATTCATTTCAATTTGGTAAAGACTTGCCTCCAGAAGGTGCTGCCTCTTTAGAAAAAGTAGTGGTGGAAAATTTAGATGTCTTTGCTTGCTCTGATGAAGACATCACTAGAGTCAGTTGGGACATTATTGAAAACAATCTACTTGTGAACCCGAAGGCTCGACCTGTTAGGCAAGGACTCCGAAAGATGTCTGCGGAGAGAGCTATTCTTGCTAAAGATGAAGTTGAAAAGTTACTGAAGGCTGGGATTATCAGAGAAGTGGCTCATACGGAGTGGTTAGCCAACCCAGTCTTTGTTAAGAAGAAATCTTCAGGGAAATGGCGCATGTGTATTGATTTTACATCTCTAAATAAAAGCATGCCCCCGTGACCCCTACCCCATGCCCCGAATTGATCAGTTGGTCGACTCCACTGCTGGTTCGGAGTTATTAAGCTTCCTTGACGCGTATTCCGGCTACCATCAAATTTGGTTGAAGCGCGAAGATGAAATCAAGACAAGCTTTGTAACTCCTTCAGGAGTCTTTTGTTATGTAAGAATGCCCTTTGGTTTACGAAATGCTGGGGCTACATTTTCGAGGTTAATTGCTAAGGCTCTAGGTCATCAGCTAGGTCGTAATGTAGAGGCCTACATGGATGATATTGTAATCAAGAGTGCTTTTAAGCACCAACATAGCCTAGACTTAGCAGAAACCTTTAATAGCCTTCGGGCATGTGGGATCCGTCTCAACCCCGAAAAATGTATCTTCGGGGCACAGGCTGGAAAATTGTTAGGGTACCTAGTTTCAAGCAGAGGGATCGAAGCTAGCCCCACTCAAATAACTGCGTTACAAAAGATGGCTCCCCTAGAGAATTTGAAGGAAGTGCAAAAGCTGACAGGTCGTCTAGCAGCACTTAGCAGATTTCTGGCAAGGTCTGCGGAGAGAAGTTTGGCTATTTTCAAAGCATTGAAAGGGTCCGAAGATTTTGCATGGACACCGGAGTGTCAAAAGAGCTTCAAATATATTAAAAATTATCTCAGTAATCTTGCTACACTCACGGTGCCTATTGCGGACGAAACCCTACTCCTCTACCTAGCAGCTACTGGCTCTGCTGTCACTGCAGTTCTTGTCAAAGAGATTGATGTCAACGGGAAGTTGGTACAAAATCAAGTTTACTTTGTGCCCGAAGCATTGTCCGGAGCAAAAACAAGATACTCCGAGCTTGAGAAATTCATTTATGCTCTGATAATGGCTTTGAGGAAGCTAAGGCATTATTTTTTGGCACATAATGTTGTGGTACCAACTTCGTATCCTCTAGGAGATATGCTCCGATGTAAGGATTCCACTGGAAGAATTGGGAAGTGGGCTGTTGAATTAGCACCCTTCGACATATATTTCCTAGCAAGAACAACAATTAAGTCGCAAGTATTGGCTGACTTCGTAGCATAGTGGACTCCCCCTACGACATGGGCTCCAGAGAAGCCAAGCGAAGAAATTTGGACTATTTACTCCGATGGAGCTTTTCAAGCATCTGGAGCAGGTGTCGGAGCTGTGATAATTTCGCCTTCAGGGCAAAAGGCTTTGTACTCTGCAAGACTCAACATTAAGTCTACCAATAATACAGCGGAGTATGAAGGAATTCTGTTGCGACTTTGTAAGGCACGTGCTCTAGGGGCTACAAGAGTTGTTATTAAAATAGATTCTCAGATTGTAGCAGGGCACGTGGACAAGAGTTTTCAAGTCCGACATCCGCAACTTGCAAAGTACTTAGAAGAAATCCGAAAGATCGAAGCAGTATTTAAAGGGATTTCCATTCGAAGTATACCTAGAGCAGAAAATATGCAAGCGGACATCTTAGCGAAAGCTACAGCCGGAGCTATGGATATACCCGAAGAAGCTTTTTATGAAGAACTTAATACACCTTCGGTACCACAAATTCCTGCTGCAGAAGTCCTTTGCATTCCAATTACAGATTGGCGAAGCTCAATCATGAAAGTATTGCAAGGAGAGGCAGATATGTCCGAAGAGCCACAACTTTCAAGGTTAAAGCTTAGAACTCGGAATTATCAAATAATCAACGGTATTTTATACAAGGCCGGAGTATGTTCCCCTCTACTTCGATGTATATCTCAAGCCCAAGGTCAAGAAATTCTTTGAGAAATCCATGAAGGACTTTGCGGTAGCCATTTGGCCCCTCGAGCTTTGGCAGGAAAAACACTTCCCAGGGGCTTTATTGGCCTACAATAACAGCTGCTGCGGAGAGCTTGGTCCGCACTTGTCAAGGATGTCAGTGGATGGGACGAAGGAGTCATCGTCCACCAACAGCCCTTCAAGTTATAGCTCCAGTATGGCTCATGGCCAGATGGGGTATGGATCTTATTGGCCCCTTCCCAACAGCAAAAGGAAATTTGAAGTTCGTAGTGGTAGCAATCGAATATTTTTCAAAGTGGGTCGAAGCAGAACCTCTAACAGCTATTACTTCGAACAATGTACAGAATTTTTTCTGGAAGAATATCATTTGCCGGTTCGGAGTGCCTAGACAACTCACAGTTGACAATCGAACACAATTCGACGCAGAACCTTTCAAGAAATTTTGCGAAGATCTAGGCATCCAATTTTGCTACAGTGAGACATCCTCAGTCTAACGGAGCTGTAGAAAGAGCCAATGGTAATATTTTGTCAGGGCTAAATCGAAGGATAGTAGGATTGGCAAAAGGACTCTGGACCAAAGAACTTCCGAAGATTTTGTGGTCCATTCGGACCACTCAAACGAGGTCCACGGGTTTCACTCCATTCAGACTATTATTCAGAGATGAAGCTATGACACCAACAGAGCTCAAAGGAGGATCACTTCGCAGCACCGAACCGGAAATAGAAGGAGAAAGACAAGCTTCGCTGGATTTAACCGAGGAGACAAGACTTTGAGCTGTGGCCAATTTATCAAAGTATCACCAGCAGACGAAGGCTTGGTTTGACCTGAAGGTTAAGATTAATGAACTTAGGCCGGGTCATCTCGTTTTGCGAAGTATCATAGCACCAAGAAAATTAGGAAATAAATGGGAAAGTCCATACTTAATTGTTCGCTCCGGGCGTCCTGGTTCTTTTAAATTAGCTAATTTGGAAGGTGAAGAGTTAGTACATACTTGGCATGCGGAGCACCTAAAGCGATACTTCGCATAAGGGCTCCTTGTAATCATGTGTAATCACTTTTCGAATCAATAAATCATATGGTTCAGATAGTGCCTACCCCTCATAAACTTCCAGCTTCTAAGTGGATGCACTGGAACCACGGAATTGACCGAGAGGGAAGTGTCATTAATTTGAATCATATTTTCCAAGGTGGTGGGCTGACATAATCCGGAGTCCAAGCCACCGGCTTGAAGACATCCGTAAAAGAGCCCGAAAACCACAGAATGCGGAGTCCAAGCCACTGGCTGAAACATATCCGTAAAAAGAGTCCAAAGAGACCACTACGAACTCCAAACCACTGGTTTGACAGAATTCGCAAAAAAGAGCCGAAGGAGGCCAAAACAAAACAGAGTTTGAGCCATGAGCTTCGAATGTCTGTTAAGAAAGTACAAAGTGACAAATTATCTAAGACACTAAATTGTCCGGAAAGTTATCTCAAGTGATTTCTTTCAAAAACATAAGGTACTAAGTTGCCAATCTTCAGACTACAAATAGTGGAAGACATTTTATAAGATTTTAGTCGATCTTTAAATTACTGAGGGGCTCCGAACCCCAAAAATTGTACTCCTAAGTTTTCTTTGTGCCTAACCATCTTTAAATACAATTCGAAGTTGCTTACGCCCAAAGAGGTGTTAATAAATAGGGAGACAATTTTAAATCGATATTTATTCGAACAAATATGATTACATCATGAAAAATTGGTATCTATACTAAGAAGGAATCGAAGACCTCTAGGGTTGGAACGACTAGTTCCAGTGCCGGGAGTCCTAACAACTTTGCGTTTAACTCTCCTACCTCCCTTCAAAGCTCTAAAGTCTTTTGTTCTTGCTGAAGCTCGGCCCAAGTTCGAAGCCGTTCGGGGCTCCTTTCCCAGCTTCCAAGTTCTTTAGGCTTTTTACCTTGAGCTTCATCTTCGTCTTCGGACCATATAATGTCTTCAGAAGATGAAGTTTCCAAGTTAACTTCTTTTTCTTCCTCTTTAATGCAAGATAGTATATCTTTGCTTATTTCGGACGTAATCATTCTGGAACTATCTCGAGGAACTAGAAATCGAGGGCACTTGTGAAGTTTTAAGATTTCGAAGGTAGCCCATAATAAGCGAAGTTCGTCGTTAACATCTAACACTTCGACATCTTCCATATGAGGCAAAGCCTAAAAACATGATAAACAAATCTTCATTCATAAATGTACAAAAGCGTAGTGCTTTACATAGTTGAAGATCCTAAGGTAATTCTAAACCTGTGGGTTTGGAGGAGGTTGACTGCTCGAAGCTTGGGACCGAGCCTGCTTCTGGCGTTGTCCTTCGTCAATCCAGGCCTTGATCGCAGAATGACCTTCGGCTCTCCATGATGTTTGAAAGGCTTGCCAAGCAGCGGCTACACCTTCGGAGGGAGTGAGAAGCTGGTCGTCATCGAAGGTAATGGGACCCTCTCCTGTGCTCGGAGTTATTGATCGGCCCAAATCTTCATAGTAACGAAGTATGCCGACAACAGCCACTTGTCCGGAGATTTCTCTGTATCGAATGCCTGCTGTCTTCATTTGCTTCGCTGCTCCTTGGATCCTCTTTAGCCAACGCAGCAGAGAGATGTTGTCATCCGAAGGAAGCGTCCCAGTAGTACCGAAGTATTCCAGAACACCTAGCAATTGGTCCATGACCTCCGCAGCTACCTTCTCTGACTTCAGCTTATCTTCAATCAGTGCATCCTTCGTCGAAGTTAGCTCTCCTACTACTCCAGAAAGCCTAGCTGCCTCCGTAGCTAAAGAATTCTTCTGATTTAGTAGCTGACTAGCCTCTTCTCGGAGTCTAACAAGCTCAGCCCCCGTAGTAGCATGCTCCGCCCGCATCTTTTCAATTTCTGCTCGAAGCACAATTTTTTCTGCTTCGAGTTCTTTGTTCACAGCCTCCAAGCTTTGTCTGGCCCTGCGCTCCGTTGAAACCATGTTGTCCATGTGGGCCACTCGACCTTCGGAGATGATAAGATTTCGTTGAAGAGTTGCATTTTCTTCTCGAAGGCGAACGCTTCCATGTTCATTTGAGATGTTCACAGCTCGGGCCAAGACTGTTTGCTGTGAACATCTCAAATGATGTTGTTTTGCACATACTTCGTACCTGGTATGCCGCGCGTTCCATGGCAGCGTTAAGCTCCAAACTCTCCACCTCGCTCAAGATAGCCACCAAGTCCGTCTCCCCGACTTCGCGACTAGCTCGATCCAAAGGCTCGAGCAAAGTCCGAAGCCCAGTTATTCGCTCCAAGAAAGGAGCTAGAAGGGGGAGCATGCTCAAGGCTTGCTGGTCATCTTTGCTTGGCGAAGGTCCAGAGTGCTGAGCTGTGGTCTTCGGAGTCCCAATAGACTAGCCCCCCTCAGTAGATTGGCTCTCGTCTGTTGATTCAGACGAAGTTGATCCTGAGCTTGGAGCAGGAAGGAGGGGGTACATCTTTCATTTGCCTTTTCCAGGCCCCATTTGATTGGCTCCTAGAATTGGCTCCGAAGTTGTCGAAGGTCCAGGAATTGTATCTTCGGGACGGACCTCTTCCATGGAAATGGATCATGTAAAAACAAAAGTATTATACTTTGTATAATTTCGCAGAAAAAAAGAACAAAAGAATTATGCGAAGTTTACCTTTGACATTCTGGCGACGGGTGAGCATTGAGCTGCTTGGCGAGTCGAAGGCAAGGTCTTCGTCAGAGTCAACAGTCAAATCTTTGACTGTTGGAGCATCTCCTTGAACAGCCGTTGTTACTTCACCCGGAATCGAAGCTGCGGTAACTTCGACTCCGCTTTCATCCACAGGGGCTCCATCTAGGACTCCCTCTTGAGGTAAATTTTCTTGAGCAGCCGGAGTCCTCACTTGTTCGAGGTTGACTTGAGACTCCGGCACGCTCGCAGCATCTTCAATATGTGCTTCTTGTTGGGCTGCATCCTCGTCAATCAGCCTCACGAGCAACCTGCCTTCATCTTCTTGAGACTCGGAGATTGAAGCTCTTGGACTCGAAGGCGCAGGAATTCTTGGCTTTCGAGCTACCTTCTTGACCGGAGTCTAGGCAGAGCTCGAAGTTCCAGCTTCGGCTTTCCTCTTCTTAGGCCCTTTCACCGAAGGCACCCAATCCACCAAAGGGGGTGGAACCACTTCGAGTAGCCCCCATACTCAGTTGGATCGATCCCAACTACCAACCAATTTGATTCTCCATTCTTTCTCGGTCGGAGTTGGAACGCCCAAAATCTTCTCCGAAGCTCGTACGATTTGCTCCGAAGTTATAGGGGCTGAAGAAGCTGAAAAATGAGTTAAGCTTGTTAATTCTTCGAATAAATATACATAGAGTATGTTGTTTTCGAAGTTACCTGCAGGACTTGAAGTTGAAGAAATTTTCCGAAGACCGCCTTCCGAATCCTCTTCGAAAGTGATTGGCCAGTTGGCCATCAGGGGAGGGATTTGAAGCCCGAGGAATTCTTCGGCTAAGTCTCACATGCTCAACCGGTGACTGATTTTTTGAAGTAAGCTGAGGCGAGCTTCGAGCTGACCCGGATCTGGATGCACAAGGGCTTCCTTTCGGAAGTTGATGTCTTGTAAAGGTCTGGCTAGACGGTTGCTCGCCCCAACTTCAGCGTAAAACCACTTCAAGATCCAATCGGTATACCATCTGGCATTGATGGCCTTAGCGGGAAACCGAAGAGCATACTTATCTCGAAGTCTGAAGTTGATGCTTCCAAAGGCTACTACCATCTTTTCACCTCCGGGGCCTACGAAGGTCTTCGGTTGGCATGAAGCTCTATGCAGTGCTGCGAAGATCTCCGCCCTTCCTTCACAACCTTCGGCTCGCAACGCCCATTCGAAGATGGCAAGACGCGCTATCGCATTCGGATAGAGTTGGGGGAGGGTGACGTGGAACAAGTCTAATACTTCCACCAAGAAGTCTACCGCCGGAAGCCCCAAACCAGCTTTGAAGAAGGCTTCGAAGACGACCACTTCTCCGGGTCTTGGTGATGGAATGATTTCCTTCCCAGGTTTGCGGATCATAACCCCCGAACTAATCTTGCCTTCAACTGCAGCCGCAAGCGATTCCCTTCTGCAGGTTGACGGCCCCAGTCGATAAGACTGATCCGTATATTTCGTTGACGATGGAAAGAGGTCTTGGGGGCCGACATTTTGGAGATTTCCTCCCACCAGCACCATTGCCACCACTGAAGGATTTGGAGTTGCCATCGCCGATGATGCACCCACTGCTGCCGCAGCAGCTTGCTGCCGGGCCAAGGTCGAAGTCGCTCCAGGACCTTTGAAACTAGTTTTCGCCATTGGATTTTGTGGATTGTTTCAGAGGAAAAATGGCGACTAGGGCTCGGGTAATGGCTTGTTTGCACGAAAGCAGTGAAAAGGTACTCAAGAAGGGTTTGGGCCCTCTATTTATAGCCCAGACCCTGATTTTTTTACCGTTTGCCTGTGTCGTTTCACATTTCCAACCGTTACTTTGCTCCGAAATTAAAGCATTCCGTAACTTCCGTTAGAAGAAAGAAGCCAGCGGCTATTTCTTCTAAGTCTAAAACACTTTTAGACTTTTCGAGTTAGTTCTAAGTTACTTCGAAAGTAATTTTATTAAAAACTGATTCAAAGTTTACATCTCCACGTAGTTCGGAGATGGTTTAAATCTGCTAACCCCTACGCATGATTATTTTCTTGCGTATACTGCTATCCTAACATTACAGATTTAGCGGAGAAGCGTATTCGAGGGGCTACTGTTGGGGGAAAATATTCCATCTTCAGGGTTATTGCAGTGACGAGATAAAGACTGGTGATTAGGACGAAGCCTTCCAACATATAATTTCGGAGATGCATCAAGTCAAGTTCGAAGTATGATGACAGGCTTTAGTTCGGAGTATATCTTCGAACTTGGACTCTTCCGAGAACTTCTTTGCCAGCTAAGATGGAAGACTTATCTTCTTTCTCATTAGATTAGTCTTTTACCATTTTAGCCCTATTAAGGGTACCTAATAGTTTCCACTATGTCGGTTGTAATAGAGGGGTAAAAAGGTCTTTTCCTTAATGTTTGGGTCTATAAATACCCCCCGTTTAACCCTGTAATACAGACCGAATACAAGTTATTCAATACATACGTTCAAACTATTCTAAGTTATTATCCTTTCGGAGGCTTGGCATAGTTTCCTTCGCAAACACTTCGTTTGTTAGTTTCTAATCTTCAGAAACCTGTTAGCGTAATCTTTTACGCCAACAGATACTTTGACATGCGATGAACTTTTTAGTAAGCTTAAGTCCACCGAGATCGCCAAGGCATCTCGTTCTGGGATTGGGAACTCTTTGCCACAATCCATGGCACTAGTTTCTAGTTCTAGCAATGGCCCCTCATCTGGAGGGATTCTGTCTGGAGTTTGTGCTTTGTCTAGGGGTTTTGCCTTGTCTTCTTTGGTCTCTATCACAAAAGAACAAGTGGATACATTGGACGATGAAGAGCTTGCTCTTATAGTCAAAAAGTTCACTAGGTTCTAAAATGATAGGAAGAGATCAAAGAAGACGAGGCTCTCGAGGGTGTTTTGAGTGCGGTGCTCTTAATCATATTAAAGCAAATTGCCCAAAACTGAAAGCCAAGAATGAACATGAACACAAATACTAGCAAAGAGTCAAAAAACCATTGTTCACAGGCAAAAGAGGAAAAGTGGCAAAAAGGATGGCTAGAGCTTTCGTGTCTACACTCAGTGACATCGACAACACCTCGAGTGAAGAACCAAGCTCTGATGAAGAAGAACCATGCAAGAATGAAGAAAAGAAGGAAACGACAAAGGACTTCAACGGCCTCTGCTTCATGGCCAATGACAAGCACAACAGCGATTAGCTTGGCTCATCTGAGGTTAGTCTATCACTTGAGCAGTTACTTGTTCAAAAAGATAAATTACATGATGCAATTATTTCACAAGATAGACTGCTCAAACTTGCTGCTAAAGAACAAAAGGAACTAAAACTTAAAATTGAATATCTTTCTATTGAACTTGTTGTGTTGAAGTCTAAGTCTGAAATTGCTGAATGTGAGTCATGTCTTGTTGTTATGGATGAACTTGCTTAGTTGTGTCTGATTCATGCACAAAACCTTGAAAAACTTGAAAATTTTTAGAAGCAACTTTTGGAGGTGGATTCTAGTCCTTGTGTCATCAATGAATGCTTGAATTGTTCTTTACTTGTTGAAAGCATTAATCTGGGAGATAAGCATATTGATGAGCTTAAGACTATATTGGAGAGTGTTGAGTGTTCTAAGGGTACAACCATCATGTTCCACCTACATCATCCTGAAGGACCAACTCAACTTCGCTAGAGAGCAAGTAGAAAAACTTAAGTGTGAGAATGATTATCTTCTTTCCATGGTAGACAAATGCACTGAAGGGAAGGGCAAAATGTATTTGCTTTTGGATAAAACAAAAATGTGTGCTGATAGGGCAGGTTTAGCTCTTGTGTTAGGTTATCAGAGGACTTCATCAAATACCTCAAGCCAAACTGTGTTCACTCTACCTACTACCCTTAAGAAATAGAGAGCCCAGTTAGAACACTACAGAAAGCCAAAAATCCTACCCAACATAAAAAGATAATCATCCCACCACTCAAGAAAGACTCCAAGCAAAAACCTAGAAAAACTATGATGTTTGCACTAGAAACCTATAAACCTACACACAAGAAAGTTTTTGCTATAGACGTATGAAAGAGGAACATCGTGCTCATGCTTTAAACTTTCATGATTATTCTTCATTTGATTTGCATGATTATGATTATCATACTTATTCTGATTATGAGGATCCACATAGTTATATGAGTGACTATGCCCATCGTGGTGTATATCATGCTTCGTATGATGATATACCATGTAGATGTTTTGGTCCAAACCATTTTAGGATACCTCAACACTTTGCAAGAAAACCTCATGTTCAGTATGACTATTATCCTACATAGTATCTTGCTTCACCTACTTCTCGAGTAGTTCTGAGAAACCAAGGGTTGGTTTTGGAGTCTGTGATGAGTGATTGACAAATTTTATCCTCTGATTCAAAGAGGTCCCTCCGAAGGGGTTTGGCAGTGGTTTCACCGAAGGGTTCGGTGGTTTCTATTTGTTGCGGCTGTTGCAGCGGAGTGTGACTGTCGGAGGGGTCCGATAGTACACAATGACTTTATTGTACCGGAGTGTTCGGTACTTTGGGCGGTACACTGGAGTGTGTACCGAAGGTTGTTTACCTGGAGAGGTCTCCGGGGTACTGGATACACTTGTCTGTCTGTGGTGCGCAGGTGACTTCAGAGACGACGGACGGTTCATAGCAAGTGAACCTGGGTCAAGCGAGAGGCTTGATGCCAGACGAGCGAGGAGCTCGGTCATGAAGGTTGCGTGGGGTCGAGGTCGGTCCTCGGGTCAAGCTGCGCCAGGCAAAGGAAGAGGGTGCGGAGCGTGGCTCCAGCTGAAGATACTCCAAGACGAAGTCCTCAGAGGCGAGGCACTTCGAAGGGTACTCCGAATGGAGTGACTTCGTAGTATAGTGGACGAAGTCCTCAGCAATGAGGCAAGGCATTCGAAGTGTGCTCCGGAGGGAGGCACTCGAAGGCGTACCTGACGGAGGTCTCAGAAGTCGAGATGCATCGAAGGCATGATCCAGGTGAGATTCATCGAAGAGTGTGCTTGGGGAGAGACACTGCGATGAAGTGCTCATGGAATGCTTCATGCGGAGGCCTTGGACGAAGGAGGGACTTCGAAGGGTGGTACTCCGAAGGTGGGGGTTCGGAGTGTGATTATCTTGAAGTACTTCGGCCATGCATGGCTTTGGTACACAGGCTGACGGAGTTCGAGCTAGGAGTAGCTGCGAAGACGTGGTGGTCCACTCTGGAGGTGATGGCGTGAAGGCTCAAGGGCTTTGACGGCTTCGGCTGAAAACTGTCACTATATCGAAGGCTGACTTTGGTGAAGCGAAGGTTGTCAGGCTCAAGGCTTCTCACCGAAGCTTCCGCACCCCTTGCATGCGAAGGGGGGCTTTAGAAGACTCCAAGACTGCAAAGGCTGACCATGTCTGCTCTGCAAAAGCTGATGATATCTCCTCTGCGAAGCTGACAAAAGAAGCCTCCAAATAAAGTAGACTATCAGTTGTACCCCCTTGTTCTGATGAGACAAAATCAGTGTAAAACCTAGGCGTAAAGTAGTCTATTCACAGGGCTGAATATTGCCTATAAATAATGGAGGCTAGCTAGGCAACTGCAACACTTTGAGCAGCCATTTTTGTGCTCCTGTGCTAGCCGCCACATACTCTATGTTCATCCTGTGAGTTTATTTGTGTTCCCTGTTCAAGCAATGAAACCTTGATTCTGTGTTCATTTACTGTTTGAACTTGTATGCCTACTTTGCACTGCATGATTTGATCTCTTTGTGCCTCACTTCTTCCTGTGTTGAGTTTATTCCATTGGAGTGTTTTTGGAGAAGTGTGTGAGAGTTATGTGCATGTGAAGTGTGTTTTTCAGTGTGAGTTCGCTCTGTGTAAACTGAGGTTAGGCCTCTCCGATTACTAGCGAAGCATTGTGCCTGGCTTTACTCGAAGCCTGTTTTCTTCTCTTGGCGATGTCCTTAGCTCAGTGTGATCTATGAAGTTTAGACCTTCGAAGTACGAATCCTAGTACCAGTTGCTAGCGCTGAGTATTTGGTCGAAGTCCTCAAAGGGAAGTCTGCTCTTGCGATGGGTAAAGTGCGAAGTCTGCTCGAAGGCACCTAGTGTGCGCTCTGCACTGACTTAGCAGAGTTGAATTTTTGGTGTTGTGGGTGGAGCGAAGTCTTCTTGACTTCGAACTTTTGCTCCTTGCGAAGCCTCATTTCGGAGCGTTAAAATACCTCCGAACCAGAACTTTCAAGGGTGTGTTCGAAGCCTGTTCCACAGAAGACAGAATTAAAACAAAAGGCTATTTTTAGTCTAAAATCTTAAAAGCTCCCATTCACCCCCCCACTGGTCGCCGTTTTCGGTCCAACAATTGCTATCAGAGTGGGTTAAGATCACTAGTTGACCTTAACTGGTTTTGTGATCTGTTGGCGACATGGACAGAGTTAGTAAGATACCTCTGTTTGATGGGACGAACTTTGCATACTGGAAGGTGCACATGGAGGCTTACTTGCTAAGCCAAGGAAATGCAATTTGGGAGATTGTGGACTCAAAATACTCCATCCCTGAAACTCGCACCTCTAAAATAGAGAAGGATCAGTATAATGCCAACTCCAAGGCTATAAATACACTGTTCATTGGTTTGAGTCGGAGTGAGTTTGACAGGGTTCAACACCTTAGGACAGCTTGGGAGATTTGGACTACACTCACTATTTTTCATGAGAGCTCTACACAGATTAAGGCCAGGCGCCAAAGCACATACAATCAACAGTATCAATTGTTTGTGCAGGCACCTAGTGAATCTATAGATGCCATGTTTTCTCACTTTGATGCGATAGTGAGTAACTTGCTGTCCAACGGGACGCTTGCTTACAATGATCATGATAGGGCTATCAAGCTTCTCTATCCTCTTGATCGTAGCATATGGGAAGTAAAGATATCCAGCATTGAGGAGTCTGCAGGTTATGATACATTAACCTGTGATGAGCTGTTCAACAAGCTGAAGTCCACAGAGATTGCCAACGCATCTCTTGCAGTGCATAGGAACTCCTTGCCACAACTATTGGCACTAGTTTCTAGCACTAGCCGTGGCACCACTACAGAACCAAGCACATTTGGCACTTGTGTTCTTGCAGGAGGCTTTGCTTTGTCCTCCCTAGTCTTCGTCACTAAGGAGCAGGTGGATACTCTGGATGATGATGAGCTTGCTCTCATTGCCAGAAGGTTCACCCGGTTTCACCATGAGACGGGATCAGAGGAGAAGTGATTTTAGTGGTTGTTTTGAGTGTGGCGACACTTCTCACATCAAGGCCAATTGTCCTAAACTCAAGAAGAGAGATGAGAGTGAGCACCCCAAATACCACAAAAAGGAGAGGAAGCCTTTTGTGAAGGGCAAGCGCGGCAACGTGGCTAAGAGGGTAGCCAAAGCCGCTTCTAGAGCTTTTGTTACTGCTCTTAGTGACATCGACACTTCCTCAACTGAGGAGTCGAGATCTGATGAGGAGGAGGAGTCCCCAAGGAAGGAGTAGAAGGACAAGAAGGGACTAGATTTCACCGGCCTTTGCTTCATGGCCGACAGCGATCATAGCGGCGATGAGCTTGACTCATTTGAGGTACCTCTATCCTATGACCAGCTTTCAATTAAATTAGATAAACTAAATGAAGTAGTTCTTCATCAGGATAGGTTGCTTGTGCAAGCCGCAAGAGATAGAAAAGACCTTAGACTTAGGCTAGAATCTGTTTCTACTGATTATGCCATGCTTAACTCTAGGGTTAATGATGCTGAATGTGAATCTTGTACTGTTGTCATGGGTGAGCTTGCTCAGTTGTGTTCTGTACATGCTCAAACTCTTTCTGAGCTTGAGACTGCACAGAAGCAGCTTTTAATGGTTGATTCTAGTACTCATGATATAAATGAATGCATGAACTGTATTTTATTACATGAGAGCATTGATTTACGTGATTAGCATGTTCATGACTTAGAGGCTAGATTGGAGAGGGCCGATAGTTCTAATGATGAGCAACCTGTGTGTCACACCTGCATAACCCTTAAGGACCAGCTAGCCAATGTTAGAAAGCGAGCTGAACACCTCATGACTAAGAATGAGTACCTTCTTTCTGTGGTTAACAAATGCACTGAGGGAAAGGGTAGGATGGACTTGCTCTTTGCCATGACCAAGATGTGTGCTGACAGAGCAGGGTTAGCTCCAGGATTGGGTTTTGAGAGGATTCCCTCAGACAGTGAGAACAAAACTGTTTTTACCTCACCCACTACCTTAGAGAAAGAGAGAGCTCTGTTAGACACTCCATCAGCCAAAAAGCCTACCCGACCTCCAAAGAAAACCACTCCTCCAGCAAAGAAAATTCCTCCCAACAAAACAGCAGAAGCCCAAGGAGCCTGTAAGAATTGCTCCTATGACCCATGAGAGTGCCCCTAGGTGAGTTTTTCATTGTTCCTACTGTTAGAGGGCAGGTCATTTAGTTGGGTTCTATTTTCGTCGCATCAAGGATGAGCGACGCTCTCAGGCGATGATTTTCCAGGACATGCATTACTCATCTCAAGGTATGCATGAGGTTGAGTTTTACTCACGTCCTATTTTGAGGCTCCTAGTACTTTCCGGAGAGGTTTTGCTCCTCGAGGTGTTCACCATGGTCCATATGATGGTAGACCCCGTGCGAGTAGCTTTGTACCTCGACAGGGTAGGAGACCTCGTCATGCATTTAGGTCACAACATGTAGGTAGACCTCGCACTTTGCATCATTCTGATTATCCTGTGCATAGAATGTCTATTTTTACTATGCCTACTATTCGTATCACTCACTGCTGGATGCCTCGTCATGTATTCACTCACCCCAGCAATGAGCGATCCATATTTTCTTATCATGTGTAGGCGCCGGACCGAGGCTTGGAGGGCACGTGGATCATGGACTCCGGTTGTTTGCGCCACATGACCGGAGATGCAGCATGGTTCTCCAGCCTCACCACAACCAAGCAAAAGAAACATATCACCTTCGGCAACAATCGAAGGAGTAGAGTGAAAGGTAAAGGTGTGGTAAGAACTAACTCGAATTTCACTCTCAAAGATGTTGCCTTGGTTGAAAATTTGGGATACAATTTGCTTTCTGTATCTCAATTGCTTGATGAGGGCTTCGAAGTGCGATTCCATCGTGATACTTCGCAATACTCAATTCTGATGGCATTGTGGTCTATAAGATCTTTAGAGTTGGGAGAGTTTTTGGAGCTGATTTTTCTAAGTCATCTGGTTCTTCTCATTGTCTTGTTGCACATTCGACTTCTGAGCTTTGGAAGTGGCATAGGAGACTAGGGCATATGAGCTTTGAGTTGCTTGCTCATCTGAGTGCTCTAGGTCTGATCCGAGGATTGCCCAAGCTCAAGTTTGAGAAGAATTTAGTTTGCGCTCCTTGTCGACATGGAAAATGATTGCCGCTTCGCACTCGCCAGTCACCACTGTGATGACTGAACAACCTGGAGAACTTCTCCATGTGGACACTGTAGGTCCTTCTCAGGTTAGTTCTTTAGGCGGCAAGTGGTATGTGCTAGTTATTGTTGACGATTTCTCTCGTTACTCTTGGGTCTTCTTTCTTGCCAGCAAGGATGAAGTGTTTTCACACTTTCGGAGCTTGGCTTTGAGACTTTTCACTGAACTCCCCGGTGCATTGAAATTCATTCAAGAACAGTCTCTTTGTTATCTTTTACATGGAGCATGGCATAGAACATCAATTTTCTTCTCCGTGGGTTCCTCAACAGAACAGTGTTGTTGAGAGAAAGAACTGCACTTTGGTTGAGATGGCTAGGACGATGCTCGATGAGCACATGACTCCTAGGAAATTCTGGGCTGAGGCCATGAACACTGCTTGTTACATCTCAAACCGAATCTTCTTGCGCTCAATTTTGAACTTGACATCTTATGAGCTATGTTTGGGAGACAACCCAAAGTTACTCATCTTCGAGTTTTTGGCTGTCGTTGATTTATCCTAAAACGTGGAAATTTGGACAAATTTGAGTCGCGCTCTTCTGACGGGATCTTTTTGGGTTACACTACACATGGTCATTCTTATCGTGTTTATAATTTGGAAACTAACACTGTCATTGAGTCATGTGATGTGACTTTTGATGAATCAACCCTCTCTGTTAGTTCTACCTTTGAACAGGCAAATGAACACGACAAGGAGCAGACCATCTTCGAAGAAGAAGATCCTAGAGATTTCGAGGATGAAGCCCTACTACCCTCGACATCGACCCCCGAAGCTGACCCCGCTTCGACCACTTCGGCACAAGGTCCCGAAGCAACTTCATCGATATCGGTCATCTTGAACCACTCCAACGCACAAGTTGAGGGGGAGACTGCATCCCGCCATGAGGCTCCACATCATGTTAAAAGGATGCATCCTCCAGAGCAGATCATTGGTGATCTTGATCAAAGGGTAACACATTCTCATGCTCATTTCATTGAATCCGCTTTTGTTGCTTCTTTCGAGCCCTTAGATGTTAGTCATGCACTTTCTAATTCTAGTTGGATCAATGCCATGCATGAAGAACTTGAAAATTTTGAGAGAAACCAAGTCTGGACTTTAGTTGATCCTCCACCAAATGTTCATTTCTTTGGAACAAAATGGATTTTCAAAAACAAACAAGGGTAGGATGAGACTGTAGTTAGAAACAAGGCTAGACTTGTAGCTCATGGTTATTCTCAATTAGAAGGGATTGATTTTACTAAAACTTTTGCACCTGTTGCTCGTCTTGAGGCCATTAGGATTTTACTTGCATTTGCGGCATCCTGTGGTTTCTCACTTTTATCAAATGGATGTTAAAAGTGCTTTTCTTAATGGCTTCATAGGCGAAGATGTTTATGTAAAACAACCTCCTGGTTTTGAAAACCCCAAATACCCACATAAAGTCCTTAAACTTCATAAGGCTCTTTATGGACTCAAGCAGGCCGCTCGGGCATGGTATGATAGACTTAAGTCTTTTCTGCTTGAGCGGGGGTATTTGATGGGATCTATTGATAAAACCCTGTTCACTCTCAAGCATGGCAAAGATTTCCTCCTAGTCCAGATTTATATGGATGATATAATTTTGCAGATACCATGAGTAGGGAGTTCGAGATGTTCATGATGGGCGAACTCACAATTTTCCTTGGTTGTGCAGATCAAGCAAAGCAAACAAGCTACCTTCATTCACCAAACAAAGTACACCAAGGACCTGCTCAAGAAGTTTGACATGGCTGATGCAAAGCCCCTCGCCACTCCAATTGTGTAACAGCCCTAGAATTAAAATAAAATAAAAATGAGGGAAATTAATAAAAAGGATTTATTTAATTAAAGAAAATGCTTAAAAACCCAATTAAAGCAATACAAGGAGAAATATTCAAAATTTTAAACTGAAAAATTTATGATGGAATCTAGAGGCCAAGAAATATTTTTGAGAATTTTTTAAAAAAATTTCCAATAGTGCTTCAAGCCTTAAATAAAAAATCTATTTTCTGGAATTAATTTAAATGGAAAATACATTTTAATCTTATTGGGTCGCAACCCTGAATTCCCCTTCGAATCACCTCAGCCTGGCCCAGCTCCTCGACGAATGACAGGTGAGGCCACCCTGTCGGCGCGCCCGTCCTCTCTCCTCCGTGCGCCACGCATCACCTGGTCCTAGCTGTCAGTCGCCCTCGGTCACTGCCATCATGGCCCGCCTGCACCTCTCTGGCCCACCCGTCAGCCTCCGATCAGCGCCCCTCAGCCACTGCCATGCCTGGCTCGCCTATCGGCCCCTTCTCTTTCGCTCGCAGCCACTGACAGGTGGCCACCTGTCAGATTCATCTTCTTCGATGGAAGGGGATCTCCCCTTCCATACCAGCGCCCCCTTTCAATATTCACCGTCAGCCGCCGCCATTTGCCAGATCGAGGCCGGGATCCCCTCCCACTCACACCGGCGGTCACTTTCCCCCTTTTCCCACGCGCTTTCCGCCACATTTGGTAAGTTCTCGCGCGGATGGAAGCTCGCCGGCGAGGTATGGTTTCCGTCCTCGGATTCCCTCTTTACCCCTTCCTTTTTCACCACTGATGACCCCCCTATAAAGCCTAGGCTCCGTCGCGTCTCAGGCACGCACCATTTCACCCCCCTTCCTCTCTTTCCCGGGCCCCGTGCCATTTTGCGCCACCTCCCCTGCCTCGGCTCCGGCAAGCTTTCAATGGCGCCTTGGTCCGCCACCGCCCCCCGACGACGACACCAGAAGGACCGGCATCACCTCCGTTAGGCCGGACCACCACCGGAGCGCCTCGCCGTCGTCGGACCCGAAGGCCTCCTCCGCCTCTTCTCACCGCCGACTGCCGCCACTGCCCCGTCGTCATCGCCGCTGGTACGCCTGAGCTCCCCTTGCTCTGCTGGTTCCGTTTTAGGCCCTAGCCCTGCCGGTTAACCCTCCCCGCCGCCGTTCACCGCTCGCCGTTGCTCGGTCGGTGTTGGGGACGAAGCCCTTTGCTTCCCCCGTGCCGCGCGCGTGATGGACGGGCTTGGTGCTGTGCGATCTGAGACGGACAGCTACGATTAAAACCCACCAGGGTTCAATCTGGGCCGTCCACTCGGTCAAAGGGGTACCGAGGCCTCACGGCCGTTGATCATCACTTAACCGCCCCGCATCGCATCTGGCCATTGGACCCAGATCCAACGGTCCAGATCATCTCGGTTCACGCCAATAGTGCCTGGTGCACGGTGGGTTCGGTCCACCGTGGACCAAGAACTGTTTTTAGTTTAAATAAAAATTCACGAATTTGTTTAAAACTTAGAAAATTCATATCTTCCTCAATTTAACTCCAAATTAGAACATTTCAATTCTGGAAAATTTGTCTCTTTATTCTCTAAACTTTTATGCAATAAAAACAATATATTTATTTGGAACAAATATTCTTATTACATAATAAAGCAAAGTCCCCTTTAGGATTTAATTAATACTTCATTTAAATAATTCAGAAAAACCCTTAAAAAGTTATATATTAATTTCAGAAAGCATAATGACTCCGTTTCACTATTTTTAATGCAATAAAATAGAATGTTCATTTTGCCCATTTCATTTCATTAAATGATATTTCAATTTGACCTTTTTAGGATAAGTAATTAATTCATATAATAAAGTTCAACACTTTATAAAAATATCACAAAAACTTATATAATAACTTCAGAAGACATAATAACTTGATTTCACTATTTTTACTGCAATAAAAACAATAAGGTTGTTTTATACCTTTTTACTTCATCTCTAAAAAGGTAACACAAAAACCCCCCTTAGGAAAAATACTTACACCAATTTATAAAATCCAGAAACCTCTTTAAATCTTAATCTTAAATTCAACAAGAACATGTATGCTTGTATTGGTGACTTTTGGATTGTTTATTGAATGTCGTGTTTATTTTCCGTATCGAGGAGTCTACGACGCCGTCGAAGATCCCGAGTTTTACCTCGAGGTTCCACCTTCACCATTTGCAGATCAAGGCAAGTCACAACCCCCATTTTGATCATCTTTGAGCCCATGTTTTAATAAATTATCGCTATAACTCATAGGATAATATTGCATTATTCTAATCTCAAGCCCTACACTTATATTTATTAGATCCCCGTCCTTGTGTGCAAACCCAAGCCATGCTTATTGAGCCTACACTCCTTGTCACTATACAAATATTATATTAGCTAGTGTCCAATGTACCGACACAACTGCTATAGGATAAAAAGAATGAGTCGTAGATAGATGAATTCTACTATATGTGTTTCCCCGTTATTCTCATCTCTGGACTCTATTGAAGTTGGCTATGTTATAAGTATGGTGGGTTCTGGGTGCAAGCTAGGGCATTGGTTGGTCGCACCCGGGGCACTATAAGGACCGGTCTGCGGGATCTGTTGCAAAACACTTCCGTACTAACCACAAGTCTAATGGGTAAGTCCTAACTGAAAGTATGGAACAATCCGACTCGATGCACCATAGTGGAGGGGGCAAGGGGCAACCTGCGGGTGTCTTGTACCGACGTGGCTCAAGGGGTGGTATGGTGAGGCTCGACGTGTCGGGACACCATATGAAACCCATAAGAGGGTGCTATCGGGTCGAGGAGGACCATATGGAAGGTTTTGGCACGAGTTCCCGTGGTATGGGTTATCTTGTTAAACTTTGGTGTAAGTGATGAGTGCGTGCCTTGTGGGTACAGTGGTACACCTCTGATTAGACTATTTAATCTTTTCGATAAGCCGAGCACACGGTCATGTCCGGGTTGTGTGACTACTCGCAGTTAGTTTACTATTGTTTGAATGATTGAGTTATTCATGGCATGTAAGGACTGTTGAGTGAGGTGGGGCTAACTGTACCCCTCGAGTTAGAAGATGATGATGCATGCACATGTTTACATTCAGTACTAATAAATTGATCACATTTAATTGCTTTACCAATTATGCTTTTCCGCAAAATTAGCCACTATCTCCCTTGTTATTACTCTACATTATACTTGCATCTGGTGGCTTGCTGAGTACGTTTGTACTCACCCCCATTGACTTACACCACCAGAGCCCGTCTACTACGAGGAGGATGAAGGTCTGGAGTAGCGACCCAGTCAAGGCGAGACTGGAAGGAGGCGTTCATCTAGGACCCTTTGATTTATTAGTTTCTCTTCATCTTTATTTACTTTTTTACTAATACGGTCTACAAACCATGAATGATTGCTCGTATTGTACGTGGTCACATGATGAACGTCTTGGTTATTGATTATCTATGGAATTTCAATAAAGGTCCTGATTTATTAAATAGAGGCGTGACAAATTACTACATCTGTTGCATTGGATCCTGACGAGGATGGAGAAGCCATAGATCAGAAGGAGTTTCGAAGCATGATCATCTCACTCCTCTACTTGACTGCTATGAGGCCAGACATACAATTCGCAGTGTGTCTATGCGCTCGTTTTCAAGCTTCGCCATGGGCTTCGCACCGCCAAGCGGTAAAGCACATTCTCAGGTATCTCAAACATACCCTAGAATTCAGCATTTGGTATTTTTCATCTTCCTCTTTGTGTCTTCGCGGTTACTCCGATGCGGATTTTGCTTGGTGTAGGATTGATAGGAAAGGTACCTACGGTACTTGTGATTTTCTGGGTACTTCGCTGGTTTGCTGGTCTTCCCGCAAACAGTCTAGTGTTGCACAATCGACGGCTGAGGCCGAATATGTTGCTACAGCTAGCTGTTGCTCGCAGATTTTGTGGATGATTTCCACTTTGTGGTATTTCGGGTTAGATTATATGAGTGTTCCACTTTTCTGTGATAACACTAGTGCTATTTGTATTGCAAACAACCCGGTTCAGCATTCCAGAACCAAACACATTGATGTGCGATATAATTTTCTCAGACATCATAATGGGAAGGGTGATATTTAACTTTGATATGTTGATACCCAATACCAGCAAGCCGATATTTTCACAAAACCCCTCGATGCTTCTCGTTTTGTCTACTTGCGTGGGGAACTTGGTGTTTGTCGCCCTTATGACATTTTGTGAGGGGGAGCAGATTTTGATTGTCTTGCATATGCTCATTGTGTGTGTGAAATTGCATTTACACCTTTTGCACTTATATGCGTGATTTTAATTCATGAAATCATGTCAGCTCAGCTCTATTTAATATGTTGAAACATTTTGTGCATGATGTTTCTTTCCGAAATCAAATCATGCTCAATGCTGAGTCTTGCGTCTAGCATGTTTATGCAGGACTGCTTTAGCTATCTTTTATCTACTTGATAGCAAGATACCTTTTCTCTAGATGGTAAACATTGCAACTTGAAAAATTGTATTCATGGATATTCATCGAGTGCTAAACAATTTGTTCACTTAATAAAAAATTCAAAAATCCATGATTTGCATACTACACATAAAAAGATCCAAGCGTGTTTGTTTGTCGCACTACTCTATTCTAGACTGCTTACCATTGCACATTGGTCTGAACTGGGATAATTTAGTGTATGCCAAAATCATTGCCTTAAGCTTCTGATGGTTTTCGGGCCTAGGCTTGGCTTGATTGGGAAGTATAAGGTAGACGAACAAATAACCCCTAGCATTGTGAAAAGAACGACAAATTCACTATCAATCAAGTTTGCTTTCAATGCTCCACATGAACTGGACTTGTCCGTCTAGAGTAGAAATTGACTAGCTTTTTGCAGTCCCTCCTTCTACTTGTCTAGTTACCTTGATTGAGTGGTGATGCTTTTATTTCAAAATGATGAAATCATATGTTGTCATCATGTTTTTAGAGAATGTTAAATTGAGCTGAGCACATAAAAATTGGTATTAAAGTTGGCATATTTTTGCCTTATATATCTTTGCAATTTGGCCCATTTCGAAGCTTTGCATCTTTTGAATGCTCCTTGATGCTTGCATTGCCAAAGGGGGAGAAATTTTTGAGTTCTCAGTAGCAAGGGGGAAAATAACTCAGGGGGAGTTTTTATCTTGCAAAGGGAAGATTTGCCGAAAGGGCTTTTACTCTTTTGAAAAAGGGGAGGAAAATTCTTTTGTCAAGTGACATGATTTGGCTCTTTTCAGAGTTTTTGTGGTCACTTGTGTGCTGAAATTTTTTTAATTTTCTTGAACTTAAAGTTGGTTGTCAATGCACTCATCAAAGGGGAGATTGATAAACCAAGGGTTGGTTTCGGAGTCTGTGATGAGTGATTGACAGATTTTATCCTATGATTCGAAGGGGTCCGTCCGAAGGGGTTCGGAGGTGGTTTCACCGAAGGATTCGGTGGGTTCTGTTTGCTGCGGCTGTTGCAGTGGAGTGTGACTGTCGGAGGGGTCCGACAGTACACGATGACTTGGTTGTATCGGAGTGTTCTGTACTTTGGGCGGTACACCGGAGTGTGTACCAAAGGTTGTTTACCTAGAGAGGTCTCTGAGGTACTGGATACACTTGTCTGTCTGTGGTGCGCAGGTGACTTCGGAGGCGACGGACGGTTCGTAGCAAGTGAACCTGGGACAAGCGGGAGGCTTGATGCCAGGCGAGCGAGGAGCTCGGTCACGAAGGCTGCGTGGGGTGGAGGTCGATCCTCAGGTCAAGGTGCGCCAGGCGAAGGCAGAGGGTGCGGAGCATGGCTCCGGCTAAAGGTACTCCGAGACGAAGTCCTCGGTGGCGAGGCACTTCGAAGGGTACTCCGAATGGAGTGACTTCAGAGTATAGTGGACGAAGTCCTCAACAATGAGGCATGGCATTCGAAGTGTGCTCCAGAGGAAGGCACTCGAAGGGATACCTGATGGAGGTCTCAGAAGTCGAGGTGCATCGAAGGCATGATCCAGGTGAGATTCATCGAAGAGTGTGCTCGGGGAGAGACACTGCGATGAAGTGCTCATGGAATGCTTCATGCGGAGACCTTGGACGAAGGAGGGACTTCGAAGGGTGGTACTCCGAAGGTGGGGCTTCGGAGTGTGGTTGTCTTGAAGTACTTCGGCCATGCATGGCTTCGAAACATGGGCTGACGGAGTACGAGCTGGGAGTAGCTGAGAAGACGTGGTGGTCTACTCCGGAGGTGATGGCGCGAAGGCTCAAGGGCTTTGATGGCTTTGGCTCAAAACCATCACGATATCGAAGGATGACTTCGGTGAAGTGAAGGTCGTCAGGCTCAACGCTTCTCACTGAAGCTTCCGCACCTCTCACGTGTGAAGGGGGGCTTCAGAATACTCCAAGACTGCAAAGGCTGACAGTGTCTGCTCTGCAAAGCTGATGTTGTCTACTCTGCGAAGCTGACAAAAGAAGCCTCCAAATAAAGTAGACTACCAGCTGTACCCCCTTGTTCTGATGAGACAAAATCAGTGTAAACCCTAGGGGTAAAGTAGTGTATTCACAGGGCTGAATAGTGCCTATAAATACTAGAGGCTAGCTAGGCAACTGCAACACTTTGAGCAGCCATTTTTGAGCTCCTGTGCTAGCCGTCACATACTCTGTGTTCATCCTGTGAGTTTATTTCGTGTTCCCTGTTCAAGCAATGAATCCTTGATTCTGTGTTCATTTACTGTTTGAACTTGTATGCCTACTTTGCACTGCATGATTTGATCTCTTTGTGCCTCACTTCTTCCTGTGTGAGTTTATTGCACTGGAGTGTTTTTGGAGAAGTGTGTGAGAGTTTTGTGCGTGTGAAGTGTGTTTTTCAGTGTGAGTTTGCTCTATGTAAAATGAGGTTAGGCCTCTCTGATTACAAGCGAAGCACTGTGCCTGCCTTAACTCGAAGCCTATTTTCTTCTCTTGGCGAAGTCCTTAGCTCAGTGTGCTCTATGAAGTTTATACCTTCAAAGTATGAAGCCTAGTACCAGTTGCTAGCGCTGAGTATTTGGTCGAAGTCCTCAGAGGGAAGTCTGCTCTTGTGAAGGGTGAAGTGTGAAGTATGCTTGAAGGCACCTAGTGTGCGGAGACTGCACTGACTTAACAGAGTTGAGTTTTTGGTGTTGTGGGTGGAGCGAAGTCTTCTTGACTTCGAACTTTTGCTCCTTGCGAAGCCTGGTTTCAGATCTGTAAAATACCTCCGAACCAGAACTTCGAAGGGTGTGTTTGAAGCCTGTTCCGTAGAAGACAGAATTAAAACAGAAGGCTATTTTTAGTCTGTAATCTTAAAAGCTCCCATTCACCCCCCCTCTGGTCACCGTTTTCGGTCCAACAAGTTCAGTGCTGGATACCTAGGCAACTTATTTCTAAACCCAACACTAAGTATTCGAGATCTTACATCTCTACTTAGGGGAGGCATGGAAGGCTGGAGGTCAAATGGATCATTCATTCCGGGTGTTCGCGTCACATGTCCGGAAAGTCTTCATGGTTCTCCAGCTTTACCTCAGCCAACCATCAAGAAAGCATCACAGTTGGAAACAATCACAAAAGCAGAGTGAAAGGCCAAGGTATGTTAAAAATTAATGAAAATTTCACTCTCACTAATGTTTCTTTGGTTGAGGACTTAGGGTACAATTTACTTTCTGTTTCACAATTGCTTGATGAGGGCTTTGAGGTTCATTTTGATCGTGATGCCTTTTATGTGATTGATTCTTCTAGTGCTTTCATTTGCAAAATTTTGAGGGTAGGGAGCGTTTTTGGACCTGATTTCTCTGAGTCATTTGGATCTTCTCGTTACTTTTTAGCTGAATCTTCTTCCGAACTTTGGATGTGGCATAGGAGACTAGGGCACATGAGCTTTGATCTTCTTGCGTGATTGAGTGCCCTAGGACTCATCCGAGGATTGCCCAAGCTAATATTTGAGAAGAACCTAATTTGTGCTCCATGTCGTCTTGGAAAAATTGTTGCCGCCTTGCATTCCGCCATAAACATGGTAATGACTGAGCGACCCGGTGAGCTTCTTCACATGTATACTGTTGGTCCATCCCAGGTTAGCTCATTAGGTGGAAAATAGTATGTTCTTGTTGTAGTTGATGACTACTCTCGTTACTCTTAGGTTTTCTTTCTTGTGATCAAGGATGGAGTGTTCATACACTTTCGGAGCTTAGCATTGAGGCTATTCAGTGAACTCCCTGGTGCAATCAAAGCTATTTGCAGCGACAACGACACTGAGTTCAAGAATATCTATTTTGCATAATTTTGCCTTGAACATGGAATTGAACATCAATTTTCTGCACCTAGAGTCCCTCAATAAAATGGTGTGGTTGAGTGGAAAAATCGCACACTTGTGGAGATGTCTAGGATGATGCTCAACGAGCATAGGGCTCCTAGAAGATTTTGGGCTGAAGCCATGAATACAACATGCTACATCTCCAACAGGATCTTTTTGCACTCTTTGTTGAATGTGACTTCCTATGAACTTCTCTCTGGGAGGAAGCCTAAGGTCACTCACTTCAGAGTGTTTGGATGCCGTTGCTTCATCCTAAAGCGAGGTAATTTGGATAAATTTGAATCGCGCCCATCTGATGGGATCTTTTTGGGCTATTCTTTGCATCTTCACTCTTATCGTGTTTTCGATTTTGAAACTAACACTATAGTTGAATCTTTTGATGTGTCTTTTGATGATACCTCTCCATGTGTTAGTACTAAATTTGAACTTGCAATTGAGCACGACATGAGTGAAACACTTTTTGAGGAAGAAGAACCTTCAGATGGTGAAGATCTTGATGTTGTGCCACTACCTCACTCTACGGCAACTCCAGAAGCTTCATCTACTTCGACAAGAGGACCTGAAGATTCTACTTCTGGAAGCTTGGAGCAAACTTTGGCAAGAGTTGAGGGAGATATTCTGTCGTAGAGAGAAGCACCGCTTCGTATTCAAAGAATGCATCCTCCCGATCAGATCATCGGTGAGCTAAATGAACGAGTAACCCGATCTCATGCTTATTTTGTTGATTCTGCTTTTGTTGCAAATTTTGAACCATTGGATGTTAGTCATTCTTTGTCTAATGCGAGTTGGATCAATGCCATGCATGAGGAACTTGACATTTTTTATAGAAATTAGGTTTGGATTCTCATTGATCCACCCCCTAACATTTACATCATTGGAGCAAAATGGATTTTCAAAAACAAACAGGGGGAGGATGGGGCTATAGTGAGAAATAAGGCTAGGCTTGTGGCTCAACGGTATTCTCAAGTCGAGGGGTTCATTTTGGAGAAACTTTTGTACCGGTAGCTAGACTTGAGGCTATTAGGATCTTGCTTGCCTTTGCATCTTCGCGTGTCTTTAAACTTTTTCAAATTGATGTAAAAAGCGCTTTCCTAAATGGTTTCATAGGAGAGTACGTGTATGTCAAGCAGCCTCCTAGTTTTGAAAATCCCATGTACCCCCATAGAGTTTTTAAACATCACAAAGCTCTATATGGGCTCAAGCAAGCTTCGAGGGCCTAGTACGACCGTCTTAGGATGTTCTTGATTGAGCACGGGTACAAAATGGGCTCTGTTGACAAAACATTGTTCACTCTCATGCATGGCAAAGATTTCTTAATCGTTTAGATATATGTTGATGATATAATATTTGGTGGTTCATCTCATACTCTTGTCACCGACTTTGCTGAATCCAACAATAGGGAGTTTGAGATGTTGATGATGGACGAGCTCACTTTCTTCCTTGGTTTGCAAATCAAGCAAATCAAACAAGCAACATTTGTCCATCAAACGAAATACACTAAAGACCTGCTAAAATGCTTTGACATGTCAGATGCAAAACCTCTTGCTACCCCAATGGGTACTTCTGTTGCACTTGATCTAGATGAAGACGGAGAAGAAGTGAACCGGAAGGAGTATCGCAATATGATCGGCTCCCTCCTTTACTTGAGGGCTACAAGGCAGGATATACACTTTGCTGTGTGTTTGTGTGCTTGTTATCAGGCTTCTCCTAGGGATTCACATCCTCAAGCTGTCAAGCATATTCTAAGGTACCTCAAGCACACTCCTTAATTTGGCATTTGGTATTCTGATTCATCTTCATTATGCTTGAGAGGTTTTTCTGATGCTGACTTTGCTGGATGCCGTATTGATTGCAAGAGTACTTCTAGGACATGTCATTTTCTGGGTTCATCTCTTGTGTGGTGGTCTTCACGCAAATAGTCTAGCATTGCATAGTCTACAGTCGAGGCTGAATATGTCGCTGTTGCTAGCGGTTGCGCATAGATTTTGTGGATGGTTTCTACTTTGCGGGACTTTGGGTTGGATTTTTCACGAGTTCCTTTGTTTTGCGATAAAAAAGTGCAATCAGTTTAGAAAACAACCTAGTAAAGCATTCTAGGAACAAACACATTGACGTGCGTTATCACTTTTTAAGAGATCACAATGAAAAAGGAGATATTGAATTGCGTTTTGTCGATACTCAGAATCAGCTTGCAGATATTTTCACCAAGCCTCTCGATGCTGCTCGATTTGCATTATTGAGGGGAGATCTTGGCATTTGTCATCCTTATGGCCTCATGTAAGGGGGAGTTGTGTACTTTTACATATGCTTCTGCAATATGATTAATTGCTTTCACTTGTACATGCATTATTGTGCACTTTACTTTTCTGTCTTATACTTCTATTTGATTATGATTAGAATGAATTCATCTATCTATATGTCTTCAGCATGGTTTTTCTTTGTGAAAATTTGAAAATGGTCACTACTAAGTCTGGAAACTAGCATGAATAGGTTAGGGTGCTTTTGCTATTCATTACTTACTTGATAGCTTTGTCCTTTTCACTAGGATGCTCATACGCAACTTGAGCTTGTTATGCTTAAAAAATGGAAAATTGAAAAATGAAAAATGACAATGATGAAAATGAAACAAAAAATACTAAAGTTATGATAAAATTTAAAAGATCCAGGTGGGTTTGCGTAGTCGCACTACTTTGTTCTAGACTACTTACAATTGCACTTTGATTTGAACTGGGACATTGAAGTGTATACCATGATCAATGCCTTAAGCTTCTGATGGTTTATCCTAGGCTTGGCTTGATCGGTTAGCATAAGGTTGTCTTGCAAATAACCCCTAGCATTAAAAAGGGATAAAAAGTTTAATTTTTCTTCCATATCAAGTTGGTTGCAGCTCCTTGTAGTGGGATGTGCTTTTCGAGTTTGTTTTTGAATAGCTTTTGTATCTCTTACCTTGCCATGTCTAGTATGCTAGTCTGGGTAGTGATGCTTTTATTTGCTTAAACATCAAAATGCTTGCTCATACTGATATTTAGATTGTGTACATTCAAGCTTGTCATATAGTTAGCTAGGACAGTTTGTGAGGCACAAGAAGTGTTTGTACTGTAATTGGACTTAATCATATGCTGGAAGCATTGCCTGTACAATTTACTCTCTCAACTCATGGGGCTATCTTGATGTCTGCATTGCCAAAGAGGGAGAGTTCATGGACTTTAGTGATTTTGTTGATCTTTTAAGATTTTGAGGTAGTTTTTGCTCTATCATCCATTCTTATCAAGTGACATGTTTCTTATTTTTGCTCTCTTTAGAGATTTCATGGTCACTTGTGTGCTAAATTTTTGCTTTAACCTTCTTTTGATCTTGAGTTGTCAATGCACTCATCAAGGGGGAGATTAAGGACATAGTGAGGATTGTCACTATGATTCATGGTTATGATGAGTGATTGATGGGGTGTTTGTCATGAGTTTGTGTCTGGATGTTTGGATATGTGTGTGTCTGTGTGTTGTCTATTGTGTGCAGGCTTGAGTTACTCGTCAACTGTCGATGGGAAGGAATCAGGGTTAGACGGGGAGTCTAATGCCAGATGGTCGATGGTGTCAGTCGAAGTCAAGAGTGGACTCAGATGTACGCATGGAGATCGAGCAGGACGTGAGTTGAAGGTTCATCAAGACGAAGCGTCGGTTGAGTCAGTGAAAGGGATCGAGAGCGGGAGAGACTTACTAGTAGTCTAGATCATGGACTCACGACGGTCGTCGACGATCGGGAAGGCTTTGTCGGTTTTTGCTGAAAACCGTGGAATCACTAAATGTTTGTTAAATTCAATAAATAGGAGTTTAGTTTTATTTGAATATTTCAGTTTAATGGTGTAAACTTTTGGTATATTTTTTGAATTGTCATGTTCTGAAAATATATTAAAAGGTTGGGTCTAGTTGTATTTTCTTTGAGTCAAATAGGGTAATTTTCAAGATATTTTATTCTGAAATTGTCTAGGGGTCTTTTGTAAAAGTGTCTTCTAGAATGTGCCTACTTAAGGGGTCTTCATCCCTAGGTTTGGCTGTGACTTTTGGATAATATTTTTAATCAAAAATACACCAAAGGCTGCTGTTCATTAGAACTTTCCTGATCTGCAATAGTGATTTCGGAACTGTAGCGGGTAAGGTTTTCGGTTGTTGTTTTTGCGCCTGATTGATCTGAGCTCTCTTGTTCTTCCCTGGAACCTCATGAAAACTTGATCTGTCGCATTTGGGATTCAATTCAAGGAAGAACAGCTACAAACCGGTGTGTTCTTTGCATCTATACTCATATTTTCTTGCTGAAGTTAGTGATTGATGGTTATTGAGAAGATCTGAAGGCTAGTTTTCCGTTAGTAATTTTTCCTACACTATTTGCTTTAAGAGGTGGTAAACTTCCTGTTGAAAGAGTTTTCTCTGTTTGTTTTATCCTTTTTGGATGATTGATCTGTTCCTCTTTGCTGAGTGAAGTTGTTCTGTTTTCAATCTTGCAATAGTACTGATTCTTCTTTTAGTGCCATCTTGAGTTGAAGCAGAGTGTTGTATTTCTGCATTATTGGTCAATAGACTGAAAACAAATACTCTGATTGTTTCATGCTATTTACCCTGAGGAAAATGTACCGATTCTGATTTAGTATGCTTATTTGAGTTTATTTCTGATTTGTATTTTGAAGTGTAGCCAAAAGACTCTAGGTGATCTGCGGTTGTTTTGTCAATACACTAAAAATGAGAAAATGCAGAAGTGTTGAATTCAGTTTTTAGCAGTTTTACCTTGGTTTCATTTGATCTGAAAGTTTTACCCTGAAATTGACAAGTTGGTGAAGTGTTGAATCTGAAGTTGCTATTTGAATTTTAATCTGTTAAATGCAATTTACTGTTTTTGAATTTATCAAACTCTGATCTGAATTCTCTGTTCCTGGTATACTGTCAATACCTTTTGAGCTGATTTTAATCCCTGTTGGCTGATTGTGCTTAATCAATTTATATGTGATGTTGCCTAATTGGATTATTTCTTTTTAGACTTATATCTACATAAGTAGTGTTTGGTTCTTCAGCAAGTGTTTTGTTTCATTAATTTCAGTTGAGAATTGTGTTGTTTTTGCTAGTCTATTGCTCAACAGTGCAAGCACACAAACTCAACGCTTCAGTTTCTATTCTGAATTTCCTGAACTGTGCTGCTTTGTTCTGTACATCTCTTGGGTGTGATATACTCTGATTTCTGTTAAGGTGATGAATACCAACTGCGTTGAGTGTTTTGTAGTGTACTGAATATTCATTTGAATCTGTTTTGATGAACTTGAAGCTTGTCCTTTGAAAGTTCTGATTGCTCATCCAGGGTATAGTTTATAACATTGTTACTATTCTATATCATGCAAATCTGAACTGATAAAAAATTGAAATCTGAATTCTGAACTAAATTGAATCTGATTGGTACTATTCATCGTCAAGAATTTTTCAGAAGTGTTGTGATTTCAACTGAAATTCAATTGTGATAGTCTCATTCATCATTTCAAATCTGATATGAGATCTTGTGTGAATTTAAAATCTGTTTTCTCAATTGGATTTAGGATGTATGATTGCCATTTCAGATAAGATCGAATGATTCTGTGTTAACTAAAGTAGAATTGCTGAAGTTAAGGTTTTGTGAGTGTTAGCTTTTTCTGAACCTTGTCGAAGTTTCCACAGTCGATCACTTTCTATTGGAATCTCAATTACCGACTCTAGACTGTATTTCGGAAAACCATATTCCGACAAGAACATTTCGATAGTTGATACTCTGATTTGGAAGAAAAATTGTATTTGGTTTTTTTGGTCTGAATTCCTAACAAGTGAACATCAAGTTTGTTTCTGCAATCTTTTAGAGTTGTGTTGGGTGATCTGGTTAGGCCATCACACTCGCGAGAATTTGTCGAGGCACCTATTCACCCTCCTCTAGTCACCATTTTGATCCTACAAGCATAGTCCACCGCGACAAGCTAGACGGATAGTTCGTCCTTCAGTCCCTGGAGGAACTTAACCTGACGGTTGCCATCGGTGTAGACTTCTTCTAGCGCATAACGGGCCAAGCGGTTGTAGTCGTGGAGATACTCCGTGACTGACTTGCCTCCCTACTGCAACACATGGAATTCTTGTTGCTGATGGGCCACGACTACGTGACCCTCGGGCTGGTACTCACGGTAGTTGTCCCACCATTCGGCAGCCAGACCCTAGAGTTGGTGGGATACGAATGCCACTCGCTCCACATCAGAGCAAGGGAGGAGATCCATCTTCTTTCGTATGGTCCTCAACCAATCACCTTCCTCCATTGGGTTGGTCGTGCTCGATAATGTGGGAGGTCTTACGCGTAGGAACTCTGAAAGTTGGGTGGCGGGGGCCGGTGCGGGGGCTAGCTTGAGGGCGTGGAGGTAGCTCCAAGTGGTGTTGCTTCTGCAGACGATTTATCTAAGCCTATTGTTCATGCATATGGGCCTGCTGCTGTTGCATCTAAGCCAACAGAGTGGTGTTGAGTAGATTCTAGTTGGCCATCATCTCGGCTAGTGTAGGGATGTTGGCGATGGGTGCCCCTATCTGACGTTGCCCTATAGCTTCTCCGTTTGGTACTATGTGGCCTGGCAGGTCAGAGGTGGCGGAC
This sequence comes from Zizania palustris, assembly GCA_019279435.1. Classification (NCBI taxonomy): domain Eukaryota; kingdom Viridiplantae; phylum Streptophyta; class Magnoliopsida; order Poales; family Poaceae; genus Zizania; species Zizania palustris. Next base: position 40,841,854 of record JAAALK010000285.1, on the reverse strand, counting down.
GAGTTCTAGTCGTTAGCCATTAAGAGTGTGATAATACCCCCAAGATATCACTACTACAAACCGCCACTGTAGTGGCGTTGGGCAAAAACACTGTAGTGGCGGGCTATTAGAGGCTCACCACTACAGCGGTTCCAGGCACCGCCGCGCCAGTGACCGCTACTACTAGTGGTGGTCGGTACTGACGTCAGCACCGACTGCCAATAGTATAGCCACTAGTAGTGGCGGTCGCTAATTACATCAGCCCGCACCACCACTACTTTACCAATAGTAGTGGTGGGCGTGGTGTTGCCCGTCGCTGCTACGTTGTCCGCCACTAATGTATTGATGACATCACTTGTGACCGCCACTACTATTCTAGCTATAAATGCGGACCTTCTTCCTCCCCGAGCCCGAGGCTACCAGAGTTCGCATTTAATTTGGTCCGTACAATGGCAAAAGAAATCTAGATAAAGAGAGGGGAGGCTTTGTTTTCATTTCTTTTGAAGGATTTCATTATAGGAGGTAAATCCATGTCGAATCTCACATTTATTTTGTATTTAATCATGTATATAATGAGTTATTAGCGTTTTACTAATTTAGGGTTTGTGAATAGAAATTTTCAAATATTCTTCCATTTATAGTGTTTCTTTCTCCAAATGAACAAATATGACCCTCCTCACAATTATTCATCACTTGTATAAATTTTTACGTCGTTTTAATCTCTTTTTTAATTTGATTTATGATTATAGATCTAGAGTAATGTTGTTTGGAGAGAGAAACCAATGTAGTTAATTTATTTAATAATTTTTTTCTACTTAATACATAGTTTGAATTAAAGCATTTTTAATTAATGTTGTTATGAGCGATAAATAATTATATTTTCAATTTGTAAATTACTAAAATTAAAAATATGAATTTATTAATATTTTTTAAAATAATATATATGTTTTAGATGGAGCACAGGTCCTGGATGTACTCGTCCAACGATGGAGATGTGGTGGCATATTTTAACTGAGTCACTGAATTTACTAAAGCTGCCACACAATATGTTTCCCGTCAGAGTGAAGCGGCAATATATTGTCCTTGTAAAGTTTGTAAAAACGAAGCGATGTATCCGTGTTCAGATCATGAAACCATACGATTTCACTTGTTGAAAAATGGTTTCGTGAAGAACTACTATATATGGACGAAACACGGTGAGATGGGTCAAAACCCTCCTGATGATTCTAATGTGCGTCAAGATGCTCATCAACATAGAAGAGGTTGTGATCATACATCCGACATAACACATGATGTTGATCAACATGATGATGATGGTGCCTTTGATGTGGAGGAACTAATGCGAAATGTTGCTCCTGATGTACTGTTGCAGAGAACTAGAACGAAAGGCTACGATAACTTTGAAGCACTTGACAAAGCATCGAAAAACCTTCTTTACGAGGAACGCCACGGTTGTGATAAGCAGTATACTGTGTTGTACACAACTCTTGAGCTTATGAAACTAAAGGCCAGCAATGGATGGTTCGACACTAGTTTTTTAGATCTTTTACAACTCCTAAAAAAGGTTTTGTCGAAACCAAATGGTCTGCCATCTGATATGTACCAAGCAAAGAAGATGATTTGTCCGTTGACTTTGGGCGTTCAGAAGATTCATGCATGCCCGAACCACTGTATCCTATATCGAAAAGAGTATGAATTGTTATAGAGCTGTCCGCAGTGCAACGCAAGTCGATACAAATGTGGAAATGACTGTGTGGAGGACTACAATGACCACTGGAAGAAGAATAAGAGCTTGCATAAGAGGAAGAAAAATGTTATTGCAGACCTGCATGGATATAATACGGAGAGCAAAGTTTCATCCATAGTAATGTTGTACCTACCTGTGATTGATTGCTTGAAACGAATGTTCTCTAATCCTAGAGATGCTGAACTATTAATCTGGCATTTCGCTAGGCGGATGAAGGATGTAAAACTTTGGCACCCTACTGATGCTAGGCAGTGGAAATCATTTGATCTGGCCCATCCGTATTTCTCGGAGGATCCCAGAAATATCAGGATGGGACTTAGCACGGATGGAATGAATCCCTTCGGTGAGATGAGGAACCCACACAGAACGTGTCCGGTCTTTCTATGCTTGTTCAACATTCCATCATGGTTGTCCCATAAAAGAAAATACCTTATGCTCACTACTCTAATTTCCAGTCCAAAACAACCTGGCAATGACATTGATATCTTTCTAGAACACTTGATGGAGGATATGAAATGTCTATGGGAACATGGTGTCTGTGTGTGAGATGAGCGCAAGAAACAACACTTCAATCTAAGAGTCATGATCTTTTGCACCATAGCTGACAACCCGGGACATATGTCCCTAATAGGATAGGTTAAAGGAAAGATAGCATGTGTAGTGTGTGTGGACCAGACAGAATCTATGCATCTTCCATCATTCGTTAAGACAATATATATGCGACACCGCAGATTTTTACCAAGAAACCACAAATATCAAAGAAATAGGAACCATTTTGATGGTACAATTGAGCTTGGACAGCCTCCATGACATCAAGACAGCAAATTTCTATTCGAAATGGTGAAGAATATCAAAGTTTTTTTCGGAAAGAAGAGGAAGAAATCTGAAAAAATTTCAAATGACGCTCTATTTAAAAAGCAGTCAATCTTCTTTAGATATTTGCCCTATTGGAAGGAGTTGGAGATTAGTCATGCTATCGATACAATGCAGGTTGAGAAGAATGTCTTCGAAAGCACCATTAGTATTTTGTTATACATACCGGGCAAGTCAAAAGATGGACTCAAAGTACTAAGGGGCCTTCAAACTCTCGGAATTAGACCCGAGCTTCACCCACAGGAAAAGGCCAATGGAAAATTTTTCCTTCCGGCTGCTAGCTATAACCTCACAATTGATGAGAAAAGATCAATATGCAGGTGTCTACATGGAATCAGGGTTCTAACATGATTCTCAACGAATATAAAGAATATTGTCTCTGTAGCAGATTTGAGGATGAGCGGCTACAACACTCATGATTGTCATGTTATGCTTGGGCTATTCCTCGCCATCGCATTAAGAGGAATCAAAAATTCATTTCTAAATATGGTGATAACACGCATGTGTCACTTCTTCACCGTCATATCAAAGAAGGTGATTGACACTGAAGAGTTAAATGAATTACGTAAACAAATGAGGGAGACTATGTGTCAGCTTGAGATGTGTTTCCCTCCATCATATTTAGATATTATGGAGCATTATATGATACATATAGTAGACGAAATCTTTGTTCTCAGTCCAACGTACCTGCACAATATGTATGCGTACGAGCATCTAATGGTTGTCTTCAAGGGTTACGTACGAAATCGTGCTTATCCAGAGGGTTCCATGATAGAGGGCTACACGACTGAGGAAGTCATTGAGTGCTACATAGATTACATAAGAGATGGAAAACCAATAGGAGTTCCCACGTCCTAGCACCATGGAAGACTCATCAGTAAAGGAACTAAAGGCAGGAAAATCATACGAGACAATAGTTACCAAACAATAAGAGAATCACATTACAGTGTAATGCATCAGTTGGCGATTATGATACCATATGTTGAACAACACCTGCAAGAGCTTCGTGAAAAGAATGAAGATCGCAATGAACAATTGATTGTAAAACAACACACAATTCATTTCATTTCATGGCTGAGGGATTTAAACCTTTCGATTGGAGAAACCGACGAAGAGATGATGATAAATAAATTGTCTTACAGTCCATTGAGCATTGCTAAAACATGGCAAGCGCATGACATCAATGGTTTCACATTCTATACCAAGGAAAAGGATTAAAAGAGTCGGTGCCAAAATAAAGGTGTCAGAGCAGATGTAGAAGATAGCACTGGACAAAAGAATGCTTACTATCGATACATCGAAGAAATATGAGAACTTAACTACGGGAACTCTATAGAAATCCCTGTATTTAAGTGCAAGTGGGTAAGACATCAAGAAGGTGTGGAGGTGGATGATTACGGGTTGATGATAGTTGACCTTAATAAGGTGGCTTATAAAGATGACCCTTGGATACTGGCTCAATCCGTGGCACAAGTATTTTACATACTTGATCCTAAAGACGAGAAAAATACATCGTTGCTATAGGAAAATAAAGAATTGTTGGAGTTGATGGAGTTGAAGACGAAGAAGAATACAATCAGTTTGACGAGGTGTCATTTTTCATTGACATATCAAGCGATTCCTTATCTACGCATCGATGGCGATGGAAAATTAGTGCAAGGCTAGATCATTTATGTTTATTAGCGTGCATATTTGTAAAATCAATTATGTCATTTTGTTTTAGATATTGGTAATATATATATGTTATTATTTAATTATATTTAATACATGTTCAATAAAAAAGTTTTGAAAATATTTATTGATTCGGGCCAATATCAAGGTTTAAACCTCAAACCACGTGCCGGTAGCAAGGTTCGAACCTCGAACCGCATGGCCCCAAGAGAGCTCCCCGCACCACTGCGCTACAAAGTGTTTCTCGACTAGGAAGTGTATTATATGCTAGATATATAATGCCTACCTCTATTAGTAGTGGTGGTCGGGTGTAATCAGTAGCGGGCATGCTGACGTCACCAGCCCCCACTGCTATTCCTTTTAGTAGTGGCAGTCGGGTGACGTCAGCGGCCCGTCACTACTAAGTCGAGCACCAGCGGCAGTCGGATTTGTAGTGGCGGGCTAGTGACATCATTGCCCACCACTACTAAGAGAAAATTGCAGTAGTGGGCAGGATGACGTCAGCATGTCCGCCACTGCTAATACACCTATATATACTTTTCACTCCGGTGTTCGAAAACCTAGTTTCATTTCTAAACCCTAAACTGTCGTGTCGCCCCCTCCGCCCATCGCCGCTGTCTCAGAGCACGTCGCCACCACCCTCCGACCATCACCGCCGTCCTCAGAGCCTGTCGGCGCCGCCCCCAGAGCCTATCCTCGCCGCCCGTTGCCGCCGCCCTCTGCCCGTCACCACTAGTCAGTAAATGATTATTAACCTTTGGTCTTATGATATACGAGCTTAGGGTAAAAATGATTTCTGATTGTTATATTAATTTATGCATGGTAATATAATTTAATATAATATTACTAGTAGAATGCACTATAACAATAATGTTTTTTAATGTACTATAAAAACCGAATCAATGTGTCAAAAAAATTGCAAATGATATATATACATACATGAGCCATTCAAGGATATATGTTGTTCACTACTTCACTTATTTGCATTGGAGCATGTAAAAAGCTTGCCGCTATTGTACTTTATAATTTCATTTGCTAATGAATAATTGATTAATTTGATGTGAATTGTGAGTTGTAGTATGTGATATAATGAATAATTGAATCATTTGCTAATGCATGTCCGGGCATAGTGAAACAGTTCAAGAGAATGCCCCCCTTGTTCCTGTTGAGCCTGTTCTGGATCCGAATAATGATGATCGGTCAAGGGGTATTAATGATGTGAATGCGGGAGAGCAGTTCAGACTGCCTGATGATGCCGAGTTGGTTGAGGATTGGCAAGTTGAGGGTTTTCATCTTTTTAACCAGAAAGAGGTTGGGTTTGTTGAGAACAGGAAGAGACGGAAGAACCCTGCCAGAACAATGAAGTATGTGGTGCCAACTGTGGCGCTTCGTCAGAGTGCCACAATTAAACGTGATGGGGTGCCCATTTCGGAGAAGGCAAAGCAAAGGGTTGATCGAGGAAGAAGAAGAGCAAACCATAGTTTCCTTTTGGGTTTGGGCCGGAAGTGCGTTTTCGTTTGGTATGCGGTTTGATATGTAAGGCGGTTCGTCCAGCCTGGACTTGTGTCTGTTTACTTGCGTTCCAATAAACGTGATATGTCAAGTTTGGATGTGAATTTGGATGGATATATGAATTTGGATGTGATATGTGAAGTTTTGATGTGAATTTGGATGGATATGTGAATTTGGATGTGATATGTGATTTTTGATGTGATATGTGAAGTTTGAATGTGAATTTGGATGTGAAATGTGATTTTTGTTGTGATATGTGAATTTGGATAAAAAATGTGTTTGATTGTGAGTGTGGATATAAAGATACATTTTTATAATGGTTTTAAATTTATTGGATAATAACTAATAATAGAGTCAAAAATCATGAATATGGGTTTTCTATAAATTTTGGTTAATTATTTCATGTCTTGTAGTTAAACTTTAACTTATTTTGTCTTTCATCATAAAAAAACACTTAATGAAATAAAAAACAATAAACTGATTCAGAAAAATAGCAATTTTTAAAATTTGATAAGTTATGATGTATTTTTATTGTTAAAAAATTCAAGTTCAAAAGAGGATTTAAACATCAATAAAAAAAGTGCTGAAATTTTAAAAAATAAGAAGTGAAAAAATTGTTTGGGGACCAACAGCAAGGTTCAAACCTCAAACCGCCTGCCGGCAGCAAGGTTCGAACCTCAAACTTCATGGCCCCAAGATAGCCCCCCGCAACACTGCGCTACAAAGTATTTCTCAACATTGTGGGCAATGTATGCTAGATATAAAAATAAAAATACTCCTCAGAGATAGCAGTGGCGGGCACGTGTTTAATCAGTGGCGGGCATGCTAACGTCACTAGCCCGCCACTACTATTCCTTTTAGTAGTGGTGGTCAGGTGACGTCAGCGGCCCGTCACTACTAAGAGGAATAGCAGGGGTGGCCGGATTACTAGTGGTAGTCAGTGACATCACCGCCCGCTACTACTAAGAGAAATAGCAGTGGAAGGTAAGATGACGTCATCATGCCCACCACTGCTAATACACCTATATAAAATTTTTGGCTCCCGCCTGGATGAAACATAGTTTCATTAGCCTCTAACTCCCGCTCCCGTCACCGCAGTCCTGTAGCCCTTCGCCGTGCGCCGTCTAGGAGCCCACACTGCCGTCCCGAAGCCTGCACCGCCGTCCTAGAGCACGCGCCGCCACCGTCCCTAGAGCCTGTCGCCTTCATCGCCGAGCTCGCGCCGCCGTCCCGGAGCCTATGCAACCACCCTCCGCCCGTCACCACCATCCTAGAGTCCGCGCCACCGCCCTCCGACCATCACCGCCATCCCCGAGCCCACGTCACCATCCCGGAGACCATGCCACTGCCCTCCGCTGGCCGTCACCACTGTCCCGTAATCTGCGCCGCCGCCCTTTGCCCGAAGACCGTGAGTTCTAGTGCTTTAGGTATGTAGCATTAGGTCCATGTGCTTTATATGTAATGTATTACATATAAAAAAGATACAATCACCATACATAAGTAAGAATCATTTATTTATACCATGATGATGGGAAGAGATGATGTGATTATAAGGCATATTCTCAATCAATATGATCTTCCATATACCAATGAAGACCATATCATCCATTTTTTGGCCTTCGGACTGTAATGTTTGCAATGTGATTTCATCCAAAAACATAGCAAAGCATACCATCTTCTTTGATAGACTTGTGTTCTGTACGGATATCATAGAAAGACATTCCTTAGAGATAATATGATTTTTGTAATTTTAAATAAGCTCAAACAATCAATTTATGAAGCATTTGAAATAGTTTATTAGATGGAGATTATTAGATGGCACAAGGACTTTGGCCGTTTATACAGGCATACAAGGGGCATGAAGGTTGGGGAAACAAAGAGGGAGTTGAGACTTGGGAGAGAGGAGTTATGTAGCAAAGAAGAGTTTTCATACATTAGATTATGCAAATCCTTTTAGAGGCCTTTGATGCAAATTGTTATTGAGTTATCTCATGTATGTCATCAAAGCCGTGAGACACATCCATTCCTTGCAATAGCTTCTTCTTTCTCATGATGCTGGCAGGGAATGGATGTGCCCACGGGTTCCATTGCATCCATGAACATATTTGAAAAACAACACAAAATATGCAGAGGCCTCAACAACACTAGAGAGAGAGAACAAAACAATCTCCTAACTTGAGGATTAGTATAGTAGCACTATATTTTCCTGCCTTATTCCAAGAAACCCATGGGGAACTGAAAAATAAAGGAAAATGGGCTCTACCCTAGGCGCCGCCTAGGCGCCTCTAGGCGCTAGGCGCGAGGCCGCCGCCCGACTAGCGCCTGGTGCCTTTTAGAACACTGCTAGGGATTAGATGTTTGATAGTCCTATTTAGATTATATTGCTCTCTTTTAGAGGCCTATGATGCAAATTGTTATCGAATTATCTCATGTATGTCATCAAGCCATGTGACACATCCATTCCCTTCAACAGCTTCTTCTTTCTTGTGCTGCTGCCAGGGAATGGATGTGCCATGGTTCCATTGTAGCCATGAACATATTTGAAAAACAACACAAAATATGATGAGGCCTCAAACACTTTGTGCATTGTTTCGTACATGAAAATATGATAGCGGACCTTTTTGCATAACCAAAATTCTGATACATTAGCCTCTTAACTATGAATAGTTCATCTATGGCGGAAGAAGGATGTCCCATCGAGGATCTCATCTATGAGTCTCCCACAAAAACAAATAAAGAGGGTTCATCTGAAGGATCCTCCGACAGCGAATCTTCGTTCCACTCTCCGGAGAATGAACATCCAATGGAGCCTAGGAAAAAGAGAACGAGAGAAGATGCCAATGAGGATTACATTCTTGAAGCTCAAGCGGAGGTAATTATTGCGTTAGTAGCAAGTCAGAGCAGCTTCTAACCGAGGATTACATTCCTAAAACTCACATTGTCTATCATCGTAGGATCATCCAAAGAAAGGAAGCAATCGTCGATTATTCCAAGTCAAGAAAATAACAGCTATTGTCCTAGCTGTTGAGTCATCTGAGCCAACAACTATTGAGCCCGCTGCCACTACATCGTCTACAAATGTGAAGAGAAGAGGAAAACGGGAGAAGAACAAGCTGCATACAGCTATCTACAAGGTTGAAGATGTGTATGTTGATGGGCTCCAAAGAAGCCTAAAGAAATCATAGCTAAGTGGCATAGTGATTGTGGATGTCTCGCTAGGGAGTGATATAAGATAGTTTGGAAAAACTAAAAGATTGTCCCTAAAGCTATGAAGAATGGATTGTGGGATCATATAAAAGCACATTATAAATTCCCAAACGATCTCTTAGAAGATGCTAAAGCTGAGACATTGAAGACTATCGAGAAGTCTCTTCGTACATTCAGGACTAAACTGAACACATGATACCTTCAGAAAGGAGAGTCGCCGCTCAATGACTACATATTTATCATGCCAAATGAATGGAACGAATTCAAATTGCAGCATTGCTCGGAAGAAGCAAAACAAGAAAGCATCATGTTCAAAGAACTTAATAAGAAAAATAAGTTCCCACATAAACTTGGCCCAGGTGGATATAAGGCCAAGGAGGATGAGTGGAGTAGAAAGGAGGAGGAGGACCGTGCGGCTGGGTTACCTGAACAGTTTTAAGGTGCTAATCAGTGGTCTAAGAGATGGCTCCTAGGTCAAGCTAAAAAAACACCCGAGGGCCAATATATGCTCTCTGACTCATGGACTAGTGAAGTATTTCAGAAAGCACGGGAAATCACTGAGTTGGAGAAGACTGGAAAGTTCAACCTCGAGGGATGTAATGACCAGCTTACATATGCTCTCAGAAATGAGGAACATCAAGGGCACACCCGAGGTGTCTCTTCTATAGCACCCTGGAAAAATACTTTCAATAAACAGGAGGGTGCCACATACAAGAAGTGTCAAGCACGCACAGACGATGCCGCAGAACGTCGTGCAGAGTGGGAGCGACACTTTTTTGAATTTATTAATGAGAATCCAAACATAATGCAGGCTGCAGCAGGACAGATAATTGTGCCAGAAGTACGACTTGACATACCAAGCAATGTTGGCTTAGTACAAGAAAAATTTCCTATAAATTATATCAAAGAGGACATACCATGCAGTCTGCATGTACCGATAGGGCGCAAAGGACATTCCCAAGAGGTTGCACGAGGCATTGCTATGCTTGGGGATTTATTTCACAATCGACCTATTCCTGCAGAATATACCAAGGTTCAGGTCAATGAGATTACCAACAACATATTTATCAATGACCCCCTTAGATCTTCCAATACCTGATGAGGGGATTGAGACAATCGAAGATATGCTGAATAACTTTGTCCTATGGGCGAGCCGAGATATCAAATTACTGCAGTCAAGTTCTCAACGTAAATCACCTATTGTCTCATCGCAATTCCCCACATATCCTTCATCTCACGAGGTGCAAAATATAGGATTTTATCACCTGTTGATGAGCGTGAGATAGAGGAAGAGGCAAAGAAGGACCTAGTGCCCGATAAAGTTGCAGAAGTGACAGAACTTAAACTGGCCAAGCCTAATCAAGTTGAAGTGTCAGTTCCAATGGCCGAGTCTGATCAAATGCCACTACCAGTTCCGGTTGAGCCAGTGCTATTGCCTGAGCCCACCGAGCAATGTCACAGCTCCATAGATATATTAAGTGTTACTACAAGTATAATGCCCGCAATGCCTCTTATATATTAAGTGTCACAAACAATCTCTTGGTTTGGAATGTTTGAGTGGACAGTATCTGAGGATACTAAAGAAGTAAGTTGATTTATTGTGTGTTAATCTAATGTAACTTGCAACGTATGTACTTATATGTTACATATGCAGACGTCAGGTTCATCAACCGTTGCCGAGAAGAGCCAACTCTCAGAATCACAAATGTATGGAATCGTATGAAGGATGTGCCGCTTCATGATGCATGAAGTTCTTCATGAGCGTGGAGTATTCTTTGATCCTAAGGGTGAAGTGGTCAAGCATCCAACTGTGTATGATTAGACTAGAAGAACTAAAAGGCAAGTACAACTAATCACTAAGAATTTTGAAGGTGAGAAGCAAAAAAAAGATGCGCAAGATGTGAGTTGGCCTTCCGAGAAGACACATTAAACAAAATAATTAAGTATACTGCTGTGGATGGCTTTGTGGAGTTGTGAATACAAGTTGTGAATCTTGAGATGTAAACTTTGTAAACTTGATTTGTGATAAATGTGAACTTTGTAAATTTGTAAATTGATGTTGTTGTCGTGTTGATGTTGTTGCTGCTGTGGATGGCTGTGTGGAGCTATGAATACATTGTGGTTTTGTTATGTTGTGTTACTTCTGTGGAGCTGTGAATTTCTGAATATATATTCTAGAGAATTAAGATTTATATAATATTTATGTAAAATAGGGAAAACACAGTAGTGGCGGGCAGGTGATGTCATCTGCCCACCACTGCTGTTAGCCATAGCAGTGGCGGGCAGGTGACGTCAGTGTGTCCATCACTGCTGTTGACACAGCGATGGCGGGCACTCTGCCCGCCACTGCTAACTACAGTACGTTTTTGGCAGTGGCATTAGAGCAGTGGCGGACTGGTTGCTCGCCACTACAGTACGTTTTTGCCCACCGCTACAATATCGCTTTGTAGTAGTATATAATAAACACTTTTAGAAAATTTTGCCCAAAATGGTTCATAGATTCTTTATTAAATGTGATACAAAATAGTTTATTACAATTCAGCTCTTATTTTTATCTCACCCATAGCACAAGTCGCTATGGATGGTACCACAAACAAGAAAAACAATCATCTCGAATCTAGCATCTATCATAACTACTCGCCATCAGAGGCAGGCTCGGTACTCTCTGATACATGAGCGTCTCGAGGAAAACTTGATTGATAATGTTCTCTATCATGTGGTCCGAAGCGATGACCGGTCCTGGAGCAGGTGCGCTGGAGGAGGGAGGCCCGAAGGGTGTCGAAGGTGGGTGATCCGATTAGGCCGAGGGGCGGGCTTCCTGATAGCCTTCTTCCTGAGAGGAGGCAGTGGCGCCAATTCTTCGACGTCCTTCTTGAGATCCTGGATCTAGCGTTGGAGCTCGGCGTTCTCGTTGACACTCCGTTGTATCTCGATGACCTTACACTACAGTTCCCCATTCTCTCACATCAGGCCATTCGTCGTGTGGCGATAGAAGTCGATAGTATCGTGCTGACTGTTAGCTTCAAGTACGGCCTCAATGTGAAGATAATCCATGGCCTAAAGAATACGAGTGCTCCTGGCTATGATGGTGTCACGGTCCAAAATAATACGGACATAAATGCTGTGGTGGGCTCCTGGAGTACGCATCGGTATATAGAGGAAGGAGGTGTCTTGGAGCTGAACATCGTAAACCAGTCTCAACTCAGTGAGGGCCTCTAATGCGGCGCGCTGACACGCCACCTCGAAGGTAGGGCCTCCGATAGCTGATATGAAGAAGGGGGGTGCTCTCCAGAGGAACGAATGGTGATGGTGACATCACAAGCGCCTAGGAACTCCTACGGGTAAACTCCATGGAATTGGGGCTCGTGGCCGAATCCAAGGAAGGTCATGAGCATCCGAAGCTCACTGACGAATCCATCATGGTCCCGAAGGTATCCATGCATGTCGTTACCTAGCATCTACAAAGAAGACAAAGTTTAAAGTGTAAGCGAGAGAAGAAAAATATGAAGTATATTTTTATGAAATAAATTTTGTAAAGCTAAGCACGAGGCGGGTCTGTTTTGCTTCTTACAGTCAAGTCGGCTCTAATACCATCTTGTGGCACCCTGAATTTAACCATTCCAGACTTTATTGAAATTCCAAGGAAAATCAATAATCACTAGATGTTCAGAACACGACAACGTGCATACAACAAGCATTCGTGGTTCGCAGACCACATTATTACACAAGTGTTAATATAAAAGAAACTAAGAAAATAATAATCTAGATGAACATCTCCTCTAGGATCGCGTCCTTGACTAGGTCGCTACTCCAGATCATCCTCGTCATAGTACATCGTCTTTGAAGTGGGTTTTCCAATGGGTATGAGTACAAAAGTACTCAACAAGCCACTGAGAAATACAATAATAATGCAAGGTAATAACAAGGAAAGGTACTGGTTTAAAGTGCAGAAAAGTACATTCTTATCTTGCAGCCTTTAATGCGAGTCAGGTTTAATCATATAGAATAATTAAATCATGGATGTTGCAACATCTTCTAACTCGAGGAGCACAGTCAGCCCTCCTCACTCAACGGTCCTTACATGACCAATCAACATGCAACACTTCTCAAACATATACTAACTGTGGGATGTCACGCAACCCGCCCTTGACCGTGGGCTCGACTTTTCGAAAAGATTTAGACTCTGATCAGAGGAGTACCACTGTACCAAGAAGGCACTCATTCCTGCACACCCCAGTCTGCCCAAATGACCCAAGTCACAGGAATTCATGCCAAAACCTTTAGCATTAGGTGCTCCAACCCAACGACACACACTATAGGTTTCACCGGCACACGAACACACTCGACCAATGTGGCGCCCCCTTTTGTGCCACATGGTACAAGTCACCCATAGGTTCTACTTGCCCCTCTCCACATAGTGCCTCGATTTGGAGCATCCCATACCTCCAGTTAGGACTTACCCACTAGACTTGTGGTTGGTACAGAAGTGTATTACAACAGATCCCATAGACCAGTCCTTATAGTGCCCTGGGTGCGACTAACCATTGCCCTTGCTTGCACCAAGAACCCACCATGCTATCTTGAACAACCAAAACTCCATCACTAATAGAAATCCATGGCAGAGAAAATCACACTAATAGAAATCCATGGCAGAGAAAATCACGGGGATCATATAATAGAATCTTTTGACAACAAATTTTTGCATTAATGGTTAAAATTATCAAAATATCAAGTTTTGGTAATTTGGGCTGAAAATATGCCTTCCCCGACATAGGCAGGTCAACCCGGCCATGGTAAGCCGGTCCAACTGACCATGTAGGCCTAGTCAGACTGGCCCAATGGGTCCGGTCAAATCGGCCCAAGTCTAGGTTTAGAGATAGAGTTTTATTCCAGGCTGTTTTTATCTATAAACAAATCCTAACCACTTTTGGCCAAATCCTACTAAGTTTACGAGTCAGGGAGCATTAGACCAGTCGCTATAAATAAAGGGGTGAGGTCGATTCATAGGAATCCCACTTTCATATCAACGCAAAGCCCTCGCTTTGAATCGTACTTTTACCTTTCAATCTACTTTCCTTGCCGTAGGATTAGCCAAGTAACGTCCATCTTCATGGGTTTGCGCTGAAAGCCCTCCGTTCGGCCCATAGAAATCACGGTAACCCTTGTTGATTCGCTCGTGAATTTCTCGTTTAATCCACGAAAGAAATTTTCTCGTCTTTATCAGTTTTATTGCTACTCTTGGTAGTTCGGCCTTTAGGCCAGATTGCACTTGATCTATTATTGTTTTGTAGGGGAATCACCTTCAAAATCATCGCCAAGAAGTTTGGGGGTGATTGATATTCATCTACAAGGTCACTAGAGCCCTTAGGCGATTAGATCGGAGCTTATCGATCTGACCGACAGGGTTTCGCCAGTTTGACCGAATGTTGCCATGCCGGGTCATCAGGCTGTTGCTGGCACGGTCTTCGCAGCTCTTCGTAGTGAACCACTCCATGCCGGAGCACCCTTCACTATCATGCCGAAGCCCTCTTTGGTGAGAACCCCTCCAAAGTAGACTCCGCACTGGAATCCATGAGGGCGGAGCCCTCGGTACGACCGAGGTCTTCCACCAGTCCAACCGGACGTCTCCTATCGGTATGACCGCTCGGAGTCTGCTTCGCACCAGAATGCCAAAGCTATTTTCGGTGACCACTTCGTAGTCATCGGTCCGACTGGTCATCTGGCCGAACCCCCTTTGGAATGCTTCGGACTCCCTCCGCTACCGATCTAAACCAAAACCCCCTTTGGGATGGTTTAGACTCCCTCCGCTATAGATATAAACCGGACTTTGTCTAGCCGGTTTGCTTTATTATCTTTTATTCACACTTCGGTTAATCGAACATTCTTTATAAATATATTTTTGATTGCCTAGCGACTCCGTTTTCCCTTACCATTGTTTAAGGGTCGTCCTTGAGACGTTATACGGTTTATCCTTGAGACGGCTGCACACTTTTGGATCATTGAATCGACGTTAGTGTGTGGGCGCATTTCCGTGTCAACACACTTTTTGGCGACTCCGCTGGGGAAGACACCAACCTGATGAGCATGTCTACATCGGCTGCGGGCACATCGGCCACGGCTACTATGACTACGGCAATAGTACCCCTATCGTTGATGGACCTAGGGGGCATGAACACGAAATCGACAGCCACAACATCATCCTCACCACTCTCGCGGACATCCCCGAAGAGGATCGGACCGAGATCAAAGCTAAGACGAAGGAATTCCATGCCGTCATGCTCGGACGCTACACGAAAACTCGCACATGCTTCGTCAAGCATGACATCAACATCTCTGGCCTCTCCGGAAACAAGGTACCACCACCATCCCTCCCGTCTTTACCCCCCTTAGAGATTATACAGTAGATAGCCGCTACAATGGATTAGGCCCTTAGTGCTACATTTTCAAATCGACTAGGGCCTGAGATGGAAGCAATGTTCAGGATATTCGACTTTTCTGAGGCTATTTCTCACACCCCGATTGCTAGCCTACCCCCCGCGCACCACATATATAGTAGAACCGATGGGAGCACTGGAAAACCCTTACATATACACCTCTAATTTCCAGGGCCGATACTATGCACACCACTGTCAGTTAGGTCAGCCCTTGGACCAGCCAAACCAGCACACACCAGTCATGCTCCCGCAAAGACGTGTTGGCCTGAGCATCCCATTTATCATGAGCTGGCACGAGATGAGGGAACCCAAGGCCAACATCCCGACATACCACCACATGTCGTGCCCCCTCACGAGAGACACGCGCAGGCCGGAAGCATGGAGGATATTGACGAGCGAATTCACGCGCTTGTTAGGGAATGAACTGGTTACATGCATCAGGATTGGATTAAGGTTTACCGTAAGCCGTACCGAGACCATTTTGATTCCATCCCATATCCTCGTGACTTTAGGGTTCCTGAGTTCACCGAGTTTGATGGCGAGAGTAGCAAGACCACCCTAGAGCATATAGGCCAATTTCTAGCACAATGTGGTGAAGCAAGTGGGTCGGATGCGCTTAAGCTCAGATTATTTTCCTTATCGCTGTCCGACACTGCTTTCACTTGGTTTTCGGCGCTACCACCGAACTCCTTCCAGAATTGGAAAATGAAACTTAGGCTCTCACATTTGACATCGGTTAAACAGAAGACCAACGAGAGTGTCTCCTACTATATTATGTGCTTCTGAGACACTAGGAGCCGATGTTTTACTTTAAACATCTCCGAGAGGGATTTGGCCAACTTAGCTTTCAACGGTTTGCATTATGAAATTAAGGAAAAGCTAGACGGCCGAAACTTCCTCGAGGTTAGTCAGGTTTTACAGTAGGCTCTGGAACAGGAAGGTCGAGCCAGGGGCAAAATGTCTGTCAAAGTTTTTATTGAGCCTAAGGCCGAGCTACACATCATGGAGCACTCCGAAGAAGAATCATTAGGAAAAGGAGATTCAGCTCACATGTACATGGCCGAATGGACCTAGCCTAGTGGATCTAAAACAATCGCGTGCTCCAAATTACGGCCGTCTCACGCTAAGAGTCAGCCCAACAAAGTTAAGTACTCATTTGATGTGACCAAGTGCAATAAAAATATTTGATTTCCTATTGAAAAGCAAGCTCCTCGGGTTGGCCAAAGGTCACGTCATTCCATCTACCGATGACTTGAAGAAACGTGCATACTGTAAGTGGCATGATTTGCTTTGTCATTCTACTAATGAATACAACGTTTTTCATCGGCAAGTTCAATCGGCTATAGATGAAGGACGATTGAAGATAGATTCTAGCCCTAGAATGAAGCTAGATCATGATCCCTTTCCCGTAAACAACATTGATATTGACGGGAATAATGTACTGATTTGGCCCAAATAGGCCGAGTAATATAAAGGAAAGGCAGTAGTAGTCATTGAGAAACCTAACACACGCATGCTCATACCGAAGAACCCTGAGGTAGGAGTGTGGAAATTAAATGTCAAGAAGCCATCTTCGGCTAAATCCCGCAAAAAGACGAAGGTAACTTTTGGGATGCTTCTCTAGAGGCATAGGAGAAGGGCCGAGTACAAACGCTCTCGGCCACCTCCGCCAAGGAGGTCGAACCCTCAATAGGAGCGTGAGTTTGGCCCGCAGGTAGCTAAGCCCATTCTGACCGAAGGTTTTGGGAGCAAATTTGTGATGCTTGGAACCAAGCCGCAGGCTTCATGGGCGCCTCCTGAGATGACTAAGGCCCAAAAGAGGCGATTACAACGTCTTCGTGCTGAGTATCTTAGAGAAAAATAAGCCGAAGCATGCAAAGGTAGCCCACCCGATGAGTCCATAGCTGTAGCTAGGACACGCTAGGTATGGATACTGAAGTTGGCTAGCAAGCCAGCTTCTACCCTCGCTGAGTAAGGACCGCGTCCTCGCGAGGGACCCGGGGGGCAAGACAAGTAAAATTACTAAAGGCCGATTTGGTGGGAAAATTCGGCGCTTGGTCCCCTAATTCAAAGATTTTAGTCATACAAATCATTATCAGGAGTTCACAAATTCTGAGTCAAGAGATGGACGATTCATGGTAAGTGAACAAATAAAGAGTATGGGGAATACCGCATGTGGCTCACTGTGCTTTTAGCTCACAAAGTTTGCTAAAAGGCAGGGGGCATGTGTTGACACCCAAATTTGGCATTAATGGTTAAAATTATTAAAATATCAAGTTTTTGTAATTTGGGCCGAAAATATGCCTTCCCCAGCATAGGCTGGTCCAACCGGCCATGGTAGGCCGGTCCAACCGACCATGTAGGCCCGGTCAGACCGGCCCAATGGGTTCGGTCAGATCAGCCCAAGTATAGGTTTAGAGATTGAGTTTGATTCGAGGCTTTTTTATCTATAAAAAAATCGTAACCACTTTTGGCCAAATCCTACTCAGTTTAGGGGTTGGGGAACATGAGACCAGCCCCTATAAATAAAGGGGTGAGGCTGATTGAAAGGACCCCCACTTTCATATCAACGAAAAGCCCTCGCTTTGAATCGTACTTTTACCTTTCAATCTACTTTCCTTGCCATAGGATTAGCCAAGTAATGTCCATCTTTGTGGGTTTGCATTGAAAGCCCTCCGTTCTCCGCATCGAAATCACAGTAACCCTTGTTGATTCGCTGGTGAATCTCCCGTTTAATCTACGAAATGGATTTTTATCGTCTTAATCGGTTTTATTGATACTCTTGGGAGTTCGCCATTTAGGCCGGATTGCACTTGATATATTATTGTTTTGTAGGGGAATCACCTTCAAAATCATCGCCAAGAAGTTTGGGGTGATTGATATTCATCTATAAGGTCGCCGGAGCCCTTAGGCTCCGACCGACAGGGCTTCACCAGTCTGACCGAACGTTGTTGTGTCGGGCCATCACGCTGTTGCTGTCATGGTCTTCGCAGCCCTTCGCAACACGCATGACGAGGGCGCATGCTCAAAGCCATCCTTTGGTCTGCCCGAGGGTCCTTCGTTGGTCCGACCGGATCTTTTCGCAGTGAACCACTCCGTGCCGGAGCACCCTTTGCCATCACATCGAAGCCCTCTTTGGGGAGAACACCTCCGATGTAGACTCTGCACCGTACTCCGTGACGTTGGAGCCCTAGGTTTGACCGAGGTCTTCTGTTGGTCCGACCGAACATCTCCCGTCGGTCTTATCGCCCGGAGCCCACTTTGCACCAGAGCGCTAAAGCTATCTTCAGCGAACCCTTCGTAGGGGTCGGTCCAACTGGAAGTTCTACTCCGGCCCGATCGGTCAGTAGGCCGAACCCGCTTTGGGATGCTTCAGACTCCTTCCGCTACAGATCTAAACAAGAACCCCCTTTGGGATGCTTCAGACTCCCTCCACTACAGATCTAAACTGGACATAGTTTGGCCGGTTTGCTTTACTATCTTTTATTCACACTTCAGTTAACCGAACTTTATTTCTAAATATTTGTTTGATTGCCTGGCGACTCCATTTTCCCTTACCACTGTTTAAGGGTCATCGGAACGCGACGTCGCCTTCTCGTGACATTTTAGGGTTTATCCTTGAGATGGCCGCGCACTTTTGGATCATCTACGACTCTTTTTTTAACCCTATAGCAGTTGTGACGATACATTAGACACTTCTAATATAGTAAGTATCATGGTGACAAGGAGTTCAGGCTCGATAGCATGGCTTGGGTTTGCACATCAAGGTCAAGGATCTGATAAATAAATTGTAGGGCATTTGATTGGACTAATGTAGTTATAACCTATGGATTTTATTGATATTTAAATAAAAATTGGGTTCAATATGATCAATAATGGGGGTCGTGACATGCCTTGTTCTATAAATGATGAAGGTGGAACCTCGGGAAAATACTTGGGCTCCTCAACGAGGTCGTATTTTTCTAGCTACATAAAATGAGAAGAATAAACAATTAAAACAATGGAATAAACATTATAATCATACAAAATTTATTGGCTAAACATGTAGAGAATAAAAAGATAAACATTCTGAAACTTGAATGGCAAATTTTAGAGTTAATTCCCAGGGGTTATGAATTTTAGAAGTTCTAAACAATTTTCCAGAATTTTATTATAATTCCAATTTAAAACCATATAAAAGTTTAGTATAAACATATGAATCTTATTGGATGAACATGAAGGGAATATAAATATAAATTTTCTAAAATTTGAATGGCCAAACTTGGAGCTAATTTGAAGAAGTTATGAATTTTTGAAGTTTAAAATAATTTCTGGAATTTATATAAATTTTAGATCAGCCGTTAGTCTACGGTAAACTGAGTGCACTGTGAACTCGCATACTATGCTATGGACCAGAGCGCGGATCGCCATTGGATCAAGATCGAATGCACGTGATGGAGGTGGGGTGATTAAATGAAATCGGATGGCTGAGAGCGCTCGGTACCGGTTCGATCAGATGGACGACCCATATTGAATCTATGTGGGTTTTAATCTCGGCCATTCATGCCTGATTGAACCGCAACGATTGAATCTAACATGGCACGGGTAGTTACCCGTTCCGGTCGTCTTCTCCAGTGACAACAGAGGGGTGGTGGAGGGCTAGCAGTGGCGGTTAAGGCTAAGGCTACTTAATGATGCCGGAAATGGAATTAGGGCAGTGAGAGGAACTCGATGGTACTGGTGCAGTTGTCGAGGTCGACGGGTCGTGGCCGATTATGAGTGAGGGTGGTGTTGTGGTTCGGGTCGTCGGCGGGGATTGTGTTCCGGCGGTCTTCAGTGACGATGGAGGAGTGGCCGGTGTTGGGGATGCGACGGCAGTCACAGCGAGTGGCTGAGTGCGCCGACAAGTACGGTCCACATGTCAGAGAGAGGGCTATGGGGTGATTGGGTTGGGCCGGCCAGAGAGAGAAAAAGGAGGGGGCTGCCCAATACTGTTTAAATTCATTTCTGAATAAAAATAATTGCTAGAAATAGTTTAAAAATTATGAGCTACTTGCATGGGCTCAAAAAATATTTAAAAATTCTCAAAAATATATCTTGGTCTTAAGATCATAATATAATTTTCTCAAACCTTGGTTTGGACTATTTCTCTGGATATTTATTTATTTGCACATTTCCAGTTTTAAAGAAATTCAAAAATAATACTTTTTCTGGAAATTCATTCTTTTAGGATTTACTTTTACCTTTTAAAAATTAGGGGTGTTACACCCTGTGTGCTATAGACTGATGTATCTAGTTCAGAGGTACCTACGTACGCTTAAAGGCTAAGTGATGAACAAAGCGTACCGTGAAGGTTTAATAGCCGATGGATACATATCAGAGGAGTGTCTAACATTTTGCTCTCGCTTCTTTGAAGATGTGAAGACCAAACTTAATAGACCAGAGCATCATGAAAGTGCTGTCGTTATATAGCTACCATCTGGGCTTAGTGTATTTGGAAACCTTTATTACAACAGGAAAGGATGTACCATGGAGATAGTTGATCAAAATGAGTTGAAGCGGATGGGGCACTACATACTAACAAGTTGTGATGAGGTGAAGCCATGGATGAAGTAAGTACTGTTGTTAGCCTTTCAAAGTCTATCGTCATCATTTTATTAATTAAATGTTTTAATACATTATTGATTCTTTGTAGTGAGCCCGTGGACAAACTCACGAGAATAAAACTAAGGAAGATTGAAAAACGTCACAAGGACCAATTTGTTGAATGGTTTCAGCGTAAAGTAAGTTTGTGAAAAATAAATCCATAGTTCTTGGTTGTTTTTAGTTTTGGAATCATTTTATTAACTTGTATTTTTGTTGTTGTTCGTAATGCAGATCCACATTATACATTCACAAGGCAAAATAAGTGAGTCGATATATGCCCTGTCGCATGGGCCAGACCATCGCGCTCCTATGTACAATAGATGCTACGTAGATGGGTTTCTGTTCTAGATGGCCACCATGGAGAACAAATTAACTACTCAAAATAGTGGAGCTATTGTTAAGTGCAATGATAGTACATGCAATATGGACTAGTATGGTGTGATTAAGAAGATAATCTCTCTAGATTTTGTAGATGAGAAGGAAGTGGTGCTCTTCAAGTGTGACTAGTTTGATGTACCTGCAAGCACTAAGAGCAAGGGCAGAGGTTACAGTAGGGTTCAATAAGGGATTATTGATATTCATAATTCACATTTTTGTTATTTAGATGATCCTTATATCTTGGCAACACAAGCGGAGCATGTGTTTTATGTGAAGAATGTAAAAAACTAGATTGGTGCAGTGTTGTTAGGATGAAACCTAGAAATCTTTTTGTAGGTCTTGAAAATGATGAAGAAATTTATATAGACTCACTTGATGTTGGTGTAAAAGTTATGACTGTTTTTGGGAGACAAGGAGAATTGACAAATTGGGTAAGGGCAGACATTAAAGGCGTTAGTGGTGATGCATCTATCATTGAGATGGCGATGGCTAATACTATTAATGAACCGAGAGATGAGGACTTGGGAGATGAAGATGATGATGTTGATGCCGATGATTTGATTGATGGAGTTGTTGCACCTTCTTATGAAGCTAACAACGATGACGATGAATTTTTGTATAAATAATTATTATTGTTCACCCAACAACCTAGAACTTGTGCACATTCTATTTTATAAAATCTGCTGCATTAATGCATGCAATCTATTTCAATGTTCAAAATTTCCGAATGTGGAAACTCCATTTCATAGTACAAAACTTTAGAATCTGGACATTTCACTACAGTATGCCTTCAATCCAATTGCAATCCATTTCAATGTTCAAAATTTCAGAATCTAGAAACTCCATTTCAGATTCCAAAACACTAGAATCTGGACATTTCATTACAGTATGCATTCAATCCAATTGCAATCCATTTCAATGTTCAAAATTTCAAAACCTGGAAACTCCATTTTAGATTCAAAAACTTCAAATTTTGGACATTTCAATACAATATTCATTAAATCCAATTGCAATCCATTTCAGAATGTGGAAACTCCATTTCACATTGCAAATCTTTACAATATGGATATTGAATCAAGTCTTCATACATAGCCATATATGTAGTAGTGACATAATAAGTAGGTATTGAATTAACTACGTAGTGATAGCTCCATGGTTGATGCCCAAAAGTTTGATACCAAATAGTGTTCTGCATCCATCACTTTCAAAAGAGCTTGTCAATCAGTGTAACGATTTTGTTAGTGAGGACATGCAGCTTCTCACTCAATGCATCAATTTTATCATTGAGGATATGCAACTTCTCACTCACTTTGTGAAGCTTCTTGTCAAAAGATGTCTTCCTCTCTTTTCCACCTTCTGAATTAACCTGCAACAAGATCAACAAAATTGAAATATGTTTATGGTGCGGAGCTAGAAATGAAACATGAGGGAGGCCAACTCAGTACTGAAACACGAGGAAAAAACCATTTTTTCCACCATGGATGCTAATGGGTAGTAATCAAGGTAATTTCTTCTATGCATGCATGTCTAGACAAATAATTGTAGCAACAAATTAACTATCAAATATATATCTTTGCATTGGAACATAGGGCTCTTAATAAAGATGCTTATTTTTTTCTTATCCTAAGCACCAATGTTAGCACTAAGCATTGGAGCTAGACTTACCAGGCTTATACAAGAATTGTTGGGAAGGGCCAAACCCCTGGGCGCCCCCTTCCCTCCGCCCCTTGAGTCCATTGGAAAGTTCAATCAATCTATTTTAATATAAATTTTGACTTTTGTGAAGGATGTGTGCCTACTCTACTTTCCTATCTAGGACTTCGATATACCAAATATATACTACTGTGAAGCATAGATTGCTGTCAATACAAAATTTTCTTAGTATTTAGGTATTTGTACACAAAAAAAATTACCCTACTCAGTATTGAAGCATTCTTCTCTACTATCCCTTTTCAGCAAAATTATCCAACGAGTTTAGCAAAAAGTACCAACCCTAGAAATGTACCTCTCTTGATGGCTGACGTTGCTTGCTGGCGCTTGGTACTGGAGGCGCTTGCTTCTCACCCATCACGTAGAGGGATCACATTGGTGGCCGGGCACGGTAGGGCCATGACAGTCACCGTGTTCGATCAGTTGGATACTCTCCGTGTTCGAAGAGGTATCGTCGCCACTTGCCGATGAGTTCCTGCAGCTGCTATCAATAGGGGTCAGTGCACGAAACCTACCAGAAGCGTCTTTCTTCTGCTGATCCCCTCTCTTTCTACCAGCCATAAGCGGAGGGTGATGGGTCGCAGCATTCGAGGAGGGGAGAGGATGGGTTTCAGAACTCCAAGGGTCACGCAAAGGGTTCAGTTATTTAGGGTCGAACCATAGAGTTGAAGATTTGAATTTTGATTCCACAATGCCCTCAATTAAGCATGGATGGTCTGATGGGAGAGGATGGTTCGTGTGGACCTGAGGTATTAAAAATTCATTATTTTTTGTGCATGTATTAAAAAATAGTAGATCATATGTGCTCATTAATTGAAAGTGTCAGATGCATCATATCAATTCCTTTTTTTCATCCCCTTCCTCTCTCGACCAGTTGGGGCGGATGTCGCACTTCTGCACGCATAGTGTTGGTTCACTTGATAAGGCTATCTAAATAGTTTTGGGCCTTGGAGCATAGGAGTTGCACTACAACAATCCGGCAAACTTCCGTCGGCCAAAGCCGACGGAAGTTATCCCTTTCCCAACGGAAGAAGCTAACTTCCGTCGGCTTCATGTGGCCGACAGAAGTTAGCGCCAAACTCTGCCACGTCAGTAGAGGCGCGTTAACTTCCATTGGCCAGGCTGGCCGATGGAAGTTAGGTGGCCCTAACTTCCGTCGGCTTTGGCCCTAGCCAACGGAAGTTAGCCTTTCTGCCCACGTGGCCAAAAGAAGCTAACTTTCGTCGGCTATGGTCAAAGCCGACGGAAGTTAGCTGGTATTTTTTTTGTACCGTGTAGTAGATGTGTTGACATTGTGATGCTCAACGAACTATACACTAGTGAAGTATGCTATCTCTTTCAATTTAAATTCTTCTGCGATGCAACCTTCAACTCTGGCCTTATTATCAACCATCGCTCTAAGCTTCTTTAGGGACCTTTCAATGTGATATATCCACCTTTATTGCACAGGGCCACCTACGTTATCTTCATATGGCAGATGAACCAGTAAATGTTGCATTGGATTGAAGAACCTTGGAGGAAATATTTTTTCCAATTTACATAAAAGCATTGGGATCTCTTTCTCTAGCATCTCCACCATATCTTTCTTAATTTCTTTCGCACAAAGTTGTCTATAAAAATGACTCAACTGAGCTAATGCCTTCCACACATCATCATTCAGGTACCTGCGAAACATTACAAGAAGGAGTCTTTCCATTATTATGTGGTAATCATGACTTTTCAATCCATTTAATTTTCATGTCTTGAAATTCACAGCTCTTCTAAATCCCACGGCGTAACCATCTGGGAATTTCAAAATTTTGAACCACCTCATTACTTGTTTTTTCTTTAGGTTTTAAACAAAATGGGGCACATGGCTTGCCACCACTATTCGTCAACTCAAGGGTTGGTCGATTACAAATCTCAGCTAAATCTCTTCTCGCCTTTACATTATCTTTTGTCATGTCTGCAAAATCCATACATGTACTTATAATGATTTCACCAACATTACGTTCCTGATGCATAACGTCAATGTTGTGCATTAGAATTAGTGATTTGACATACGACAGTTCCCATAAGCCACATATGTGGGTCCAATTATGTTAGGTTCTGAATCCTACAAATCCATCCACATTTTCATTAAGGACCAACTCATTCAGCATATCAGCGATTTCTCTACCATTTAAACGCCTTGGTGGTCCCTTTACAACAACATTGTTCTTCTTGAAAATGTTCCTCTGTAACCTAAATGGGTGATTCATGGGCAAAAAGCATCTATGACAATCAAAGTAACAAATATTTCCCCAAAGTTCAGACGGAAACAATCTGTGTCCTTCACACATATCGGACATGTCAACCTTCCATGACAACACCAACCAGAAAAAATACCGTATGCCAGAAAATCATGGACCGACCACAGATACGCAACTTGAAGATTGAATTTTTGCTTCTGGTCATAGTCATATGCTTCAACTCCTTTCCATAGTTGTTTCAACTCTTCGATTAAGGGCTTATTGTTCATGTCTTTCGGCACCTTATGGTTCATAGGACGGATATCGCTGATCAGATTCAAGAGATCCTTATAACAATTGTTGGAGAATGCAAACTTTGACTTAATGGCCATAAGACGGGCCACAAAAGCGAGAACGCTTACGGTGGTGTTCTCATGCAACGACTCTTCTAAAGCTCGAAGGTTGTCGAAAACCTTTTGAACCTCCGGTGTTGGAGGATCCATAGGGTTTGATTCAAACTCCGGTCATATAGCATCAAGCATCTCATCCATCCTATCGTCAGCAACGCTATCATCTTCTTCTTCCACTACTAATACCAATTTTTTACGACCTATCTCGCCGTGAAAAGTCCAAACTTCATAACCTGGCACGAAACCATATTTGTAAATATGGAATGACAACGTCCTCTTGTCTTGCCAATGAGAATTTCTGCACTTCATGCATGGGCACCTCTCGCTAGTGTTTGTTGTCAAAGCGAATGCACAATCAACAAATTTCTCAGCGTTGAATACCCACTCCCTCATGTGATCTCCACTTTTCATCCAACCACTATACATCCATCGTCGGTCGTCCTCAGCCATTGTATAGGCAAAACATTCATTCAATCGAGAATGCATCATAAGTACCACGGGCCTATGTCTATATAAAAAGATAGGTCCTAAAACCACCCAAGAGTGACCAACAGAACGTGGTATTTATGACGTGCCATGATTCCGAACGAAATTTCAGCAGCATAACCCTGTTGTTCTCCAATTGCACGCCTGATAGTGGTGCAATGGAGAACAACAAGGTTATGTCACTGAAATCTCATTCAGACTCATGACTCATCATAAAGACCACGCTCTGTCACCCACTCCGAGGCTGTCCAAAAAGGGACAGTTCCGGACATACACATCTCACACGTATGACACGTGTGAGACATGTTGGTCTGAAACGGGTGACGCATATGTTTCGTTACACTATTTACGTTGTTGTCAAATAAAAAATTGCATACGAAAAGAAATATATATAAGAAAGTATATATGTATGTAATACTAATCACCGTAATGAAATCATCAACAAACCACAAATTAATACAAGAATATAATTAATAGCATATATAATAGCACAACGTAACGAATCAATTTCCACTTGACATGCACTAGCAAATAATCAGTTATTCATTATATCACATACTACGAAAAAATTTAAGTGTTTATCATACAATCAATCTCGATCAAAATTTAAGTGCCACTACGACAAAATTGTATTCCAATAGGTACTAGCAAAAATGATTGTTCGTTGAGTATCAAACGAAAACATTCGGCAAGCATATTCACAATTTAACTCAATTCACAATTCACAATTCCCAATTCAATTCAATTCAATTCACACCATATATTCACAATTTCACAATACAATTCACAAAGTAAACAAACTATTCAATCACAATGCAAGTGAGGTGTAAAAATTACTTGGCGGACGGGCAATGACGGGCGGCGACGGGTGGCGACGATGTCCGGAGTCAAGCGGGTGGCTGCGGACGGCCGACTAGCGGGAGGTCGGCGTGCGGTGGGAGAACCGGCGCTGGGCACAGGGCGTTGGGCAGGATGAGGAGCCATGCTGAAAAGCGTGGGCCTCATGGCTCCAGATGTGATGAGTCATTGTCAATGGAAGTCAAGAGGACACTGAAGAGAAGAGAAGACCTGCTGAGTCTAGGGCCACTTGTGACTCAGGTACATGGGCAGCGAGCGACTATCGGGCAGAGGGGCCGCGAAGTCGGGCTGGCTCAATCCGGGTAGATGGGCTAGGAGCAGCAGAGGATCCACTGGGTTGTTGACCAGGATTGACTGAGGTACACGGGCGGCGAGCGATTGCCGGGCTGAGAGAGCTGTGGAATCGGGCCGGCCCAATCCGGGTACTTGGTGCAAAGTCGGTGGACGCTTTGTCAGTTTCGGCGCAAAAATGATGACCGCTGATCTTGGATTGGACCATCCTGGAGCGAAGCCGTAGTCGCTAAGAAAGCTCCGCTTCCGGATAAGTCATATGTAAATAGGAGTTTACTATTTGTCCATAGGACCACAATCAGTCAGTCGAGTCTGTAAAAATATCCTAAGGGCAGTTTGGTCTTTTCCATTTATTTCAGCGTCTGTAAAAAACCCTAAGGGTCTGTTGGAATATTCCTAGGCTATTGGATTTCCTAGAAATAGGGCCCCAATCACTAGGGTTAGGTTACCCTTTTCTAAAAAACACTTTACTAATCTAAAGGATTGGGTCATTCTGTTTTCCCCTGTGTGCGCCGCCAGCAAGATTTTTGTCTCTGTTCATCACGTTTTCTTGCTGTTTCTTCTCGATTGATTATCTTGGAATCCTTCGTCCAGGTTCGGATCTCTCTGTGTTGTTCTCAAATCGTTACGCTGCGAAGTGATTCCCTGGTTGCTTCGTTTTGCGTGCTCAGCTTATTTTATCTCTGTGATGATTTGGTCTGCCGAGTTGTTCCTGTGATCTGTCTTCATTGCATCAACTTTTTAGCTTTCAGCTAGCGTATGCAGCTACAAAATTTTCTAAATAGGCTTTCCTATTTACTGTGCTTAGCCATAGACTTCTAGCTATTGTGTGTCAGGCTATTCTGATTTTAGGCTACAGCTAAGTTTTCTATTGGTATTTTCCTGTCATGGGGTTCTGATCGAGAGAAGGGAGTTCGCACGGTTCTTGAAGGTTTTAGCAAAGGTTCGAACTCTGCTGTTAATCTTTGTTCAAAGCCTTTCTGTTCTGAGAGGCAGGCTTCGGCCGAGCTTCGCTCAAGGTTCCGAAGTCCCTGCTTAGCCAGTCTACTTCGATCTGAAGCTAGACTCGGTTCGAAGGGCTCTTGGTTTACATCACTATTCGAAGTCTGCTTCCGAACTATTTTTGGTTGTCTGTTAGGTGTAGCGAAGCTTGTTGTGCGAGGTTTGTTTAGCGAAGTGTGCTTCGAAGCAGACTTCTGTCATATTGCACTAAAGGCTTCGAAGTCATTGTGAGGGTATACTTCGCTCGTGCGAAGTCCATACAGAAACATGCTTTGACTTTTTGTTTTTAGCTTCGAAGTTAATTCTTCCTGTGTTAAGCTCCGAATCTTCGAAGTGTGCTTTTTCTGTTGTCCCTGGTTCGAAGGTAGCTTCGGTCTGTGTTTATTCTAACTTCGAAGATATCTTTGCATCCTTCGCTCGACTGCTCCGAATCAGCTTCAACTCCGTTAGCCTTCGCACAAGGGCTTCGAAGCGGGCTTCGCACCGCACAGGCTTCGTCAAGTTTCGAACTGGAGACAAATTTCGAACAGTAATCCTTCATCTCGTTTTACGTGCACTCATGTTAGAACTTTGTGATGATCTATCTCTATGAAGCTTGATCTGCTCATGTTTTAAATGCTTTGATAATCTGCCTATTAGCACTGTGTTGGTGTCTTTTCAATTAGGACACCGGTTGTTTTTAGGCTAGATCTTTTGAGGCTCGGTTTCATCTATTTACCTTTCTTGTCTAAGTCTATTGAGGTGCGTTGGGTATTGGGACCAGGCCATTGATTCGAAATAACTTTTTTAGGCGCCCATTCACCCCCTCTGGTCGCTACTTTTGGTCCTACAAGTGGTATCAGAGTCTGGTTAGGGTTTTTCCGTACCTTAACCGGTTCTAAACACCAGTAGTGATCATGACGTCTCCTGGAAAGGTCCCGTCCTTGGAAGCTTATGGCTACAATTATTGGAAGACTCGCATGCGAGCCTATCTCATGAGCCAAAGCTCGGACATCTAGACATTTGTATTCACGCTACCTTCACAGTGTTACCTGTTGCTGAGCGTACTACTCCTGAAATTATTGCTCACCATCAGAACAACAACAAAGCGGTGAATATTTTGTTTTCTGGTTTAGGTCCCACTGAATTTGAGCATGTGAGCCATCTCACCACTGCGAGAGAGATCTGGGCTACCCTTCAGGCACACCATGAGGGGGTAGCCCAGGTCAAGGCTCGGCTCTATCGGACCTACCGGCGTGAATACGAAAACTTCACACAAAAGTCGGGTGAATATGTTGAAGCGTTGTTTGGTCGTTTTCAATCGATCATAAACAAGCTTTGGGCCAACAAGGCTGAGGGTGTTCGGTTAGTCTCAGATCATGAGCAGGCACTCAAGGTTCTCCATACCTTAGACCCTAAGATCTGGGAGATCAAGGTATCCTCTATCATTGAGAGCACATCTTATGATACCTTGACAATTTTGAGTTGTTACCAAGCTGAAGGCCACTGAGGTTGATACAAAGTTGAGATAAAATCTCACTGGCTCTGGATCAAAGACCCTGGCCCTTGCTACACCTTCTGCTGACCCCTCCTCTGTGAGCTATGCTGGGTTCTCCTCGATGTCTATCACTGAGGACCAACTCGAGTCGTTAGGAGATGATGACTTGTGTCTTTTTAACAACCGGGTGCGTCATGTTTATGACAAGAGAATGTTCAAAAGACACGGCACGAAATCCGGGTGCTTTGTGTGTGGTGACCCAGGACACTTCATCGCCGACTGCCCCAAGCAAAATGGTCATAAGAAGGGCATCGATGGTGGCTTCTACGACTCCGGCAAGCACGACAGCTCTTCCTTCACAAAGGGCAAGCCATAGACCAGATTCTTCAGAAAGGCCCTGAAGGCCTACCGGCGTGAGAACAAGAAGCGCGACAAGGCCTTCTTCGCCGAGATGGAGAAGAGCTACTCCAAGCGGTCCACATATTCTTCCTATTCATTGAGCTCAAGCGATGAGGAGATTGTCATCAAGAAGGGGAAGGACAAGGACGATCCGACGAGCCTCTAATTCATGGCTTTCGGGGACAGGCCGAAGAGCAGCTCACATCAACGCCGAAGATCCTGCAAGAACTTCTGCTCAATGGCTCTTGGGGATAAGTAAGAAAAGGGCTCCTCCGATGACGCCGACGACGACGACAATGAAAAGGTATCATCTTATGAACGTGAAATCATTGATTTACTTGAAAGCAATCGTCAGGAGTTAAAATATCGGGAAAAAATACTCAGAGGGGCTAAGAAGAGGATATATGAACTGGAGAGTGAGCTTGTCGTGGCCAACAGTAGAATTGAGAGTCTATCTTCTTCCCCTTGCTTGGGTGATAGCAGTGAGTGCCCAAAGTGTGAGGTGCTTCTGTGTGACCTGACGACTCTGAAGTCCCGGTACACAAAAAGGGTTGATGAGAGGGACGCTTTGGCCACTGAGCTTGAGAGCACTCAGTTGGAGCTGAAAGATGCTCATGCCATTGACGTTGTGCCCTGTGCTGTTTGCCCATCTCATCTAGCTAGTTTAGATGAGCTGAAAGCAAAGGGTGATGAGCATTTGAGCAATCTGGAGAGAGTTAGAGCTGAGCTGGGGCAGACTAGGCTAGAGCTTGAGACACTATAGTTCCACCCACTGTCTGTGAGAACTATCTGTCTCTTAGATTGGAATTAATTAAGCTGAAAGCCGAGAAGTCTGTCCAGGTTGATAGAGAGTGTGAGACCTGCTTGTCTCAGGTGGAGGTACTAGCTTCTTTTAGAGAGGAGCTAGCTGGTGTCCAAAATGAGAACTTTTTACCTCCATTCAATCCTGAGTTGGGTGAGTGCCAGAGAACCATAGCTCGGCATGATGATCCAGCAGTTTAAGAGGCAGGATGGGTTTAGGGTAGGCTACACCTACACCAAGGCTTACTTTGAGAGTGCTATTAGCCGGGTAGTGGAGTGGAGTAAAATGACTCATGAACAGAGATACCCCAAGACTCACTCCACTTAGTCTTTCCAGGCTAGTCAGCCCAAGGATGGAGTGTTCCAAGAACAGCCCAAAGCTCCACCCAAGAAGCCCATCTGGTTCCAAGCCCAAACACCTCCGCACTTGTCTTGACTCTCTTCCTAGACCCTCTCACACCAAGGAGACTACACCTAACACCACTAGGCCAAGAACCCCAAGCCTCAACCACATCCCAAGAGCCCACCTATCACTGTGAGTACTGTCAGAGAGACGGGCATCTTGCGGACTTTTGCTTCAGGAGGAAGCGTGTTGAGAGAGCAGAGAGAGCTCGTGGGGGCCAGGAGCAGTTCTACCAACAGGGTGGTAGACTGAGAGTTCCTCGACACGGGGAGAGGCTGGAGTCCAGGCCGCATCATGTAGGTGGTGGTAGAGGAGACGACTTTCATGCCCATGCTCCAGATGGTGGTGTGTTCGTTCTGGCAGAGCTCTAGGTCGTTTGGATACGGTCCTGGACCTCGTGACCGAGGTTTTAGGCAGAACTGTGGACCGCGCTTTGAGCCGCGTTTTAGTCCAACTCTTCTTGTGATTTTGGCTTTCCGTCTTTTGAGCAGATGGCTCGACAGTGGTTTAGTTCTTTTGCTAAACCTGGTGCCGGACCATTTGCTCCCCCTTACAACCATGATTGTGCAGGATCGGGGACTCGAGGACGTTTGGATCATGGACTCAGGATGCTCTCGCCACATGACGGGACATCACAGATGGTTCTCTAGTCTCTCTCCCCCGATCTCCAAGGAATACATCACCTTAGGGAACAGTGGTCAAGGAAAGGTACACGACATAGGCTCAATTCGCATCTCAGACCATTTCTCTTTGAAGAATGTTGCTTTGGTTGAAAATTTGAACATCAATTTGATTTATGTTTCCAACTTCTTGAGGATGATGTGGAGGTTCATTTTAAGAAGGACAGTTCTTCTGTGGTTGATTCTAGAGGATCTTTGATTTGCTAGATCTTACCCTTCGGTAATGTTTTTCGGATTTATTTCACTAGTTCTTTTGGCCCTTCTCGCTATTTGATGTTTGGATCCTCCTCCTGAGCTCTGGAAGTGGCATAGGAGGTTGGGCCATTTGAGTTTTCATCTACTAGTCAGGTTGAGCTCTATGGACCTCATCCCGAGGATTGCCCAAGCTTAAAATGGAGAAGGATCTAGTTTGCCATCCCTGTCGTCATGGGAAAATGGTTGCCGCTTCTCATTCACCTGTGACTCAGGTGATGACTCCGTACACAGGAGAGCTGTTACACATGGACACTATTGGTCCAGCTCGGGTACGCTATGTCGGTGGGAAGTGGTACGACTTGAGATTGTGGATGATTTTCTCG
>JAAALK010000285.1:40790558-40808123 GCA_019279435.1 Zizania palustris | reverse complement strand
CTGACAAGCCTCCACCACTTTGCACCAGGTACCCGGATTGGGCCGGGCCTTATTCCGCACTCTCTCAGCCCGGCACTCACTCACCGCCCGTGTACCTGAGTCAATCCCGGTTCAACAGCCCATTGGATCCTCTGCTGCTCCTATCCCCTTAACCGGATTGGGCCAGCCCGACTTCGCGCCCCTCGCCCCTACATTCGCTCGCTGCCCGTTACCTGAGTCACACACGGCCCAGACCGCAGCAGGTCTTCCTCTCTTTTCAGTCCTCTTTGACTATCATTGACAATGACTCATCACATCTGGGCATGAGGCCCACGCTATTCAGCATGGCTCCTCAATCTCCCCCTTGATGAGTGCATTGTCAACACTTCTCTTTATCCGCTCTTCAGTACCTGCGAACAACTGTTGAAACACGAAAACAAAACACAAGAAAACAGAGGAGAAGAAATAAGTAAAAGTTTAACCCTAATGCCAAAGCCGAACAAAAGCAAGAAACGATCATTATGGTTAACCAAAAGTAAAAGCTCAAAATGAGTGCAGTCTCAGAAACATCTACAAGGTATCAAAAGAGTAAGGACAAACGGGACAAAAAACTCCCCCTGACCCAAATCCCAGAGAAAGCCAAAACTCCCCTTAAACTCTTATACCAAAATTTCTCCCCCTTGTTGACAAGTGAACTCATCAAGCACTCGAAAAGGACACAGGCTCCCCCTGAAATGCAACTCCCCCTCAAAATTGCAATGAATGCAACTGGGGTGCAGGTGGAGTGTAGAAAGCATGCTTCTCAGATATGATTGACTGCAATTACACATCTAACAAGTATAGCAAAAGACATAATGTCTAAGACACATGGCATGATCAGTGCAACAGATGATATCTAAAGAAAGTCATTAGCACGCATCTTTCAATTTTTAGAAATAAAAGCATCACCACATTTTCCAGTTAATAAGCAAGGTAAGGCATGAGATGCAGAAGCTAACTGATATCTACCAAGATAAGCATTGTCCAAACAAAGTGCGTCAGCAAACTTGTTGTCTTTTAATTTTCAGGCTTTTTTTCATTTTCCTTTTTCATTTTGCCAAGGGTTATTTGCATATCAACACTTATGCTAAGCGACCCAGTCAAGCCTAGGCCAGAACTGGACCATGGGAAGCTTAAGACATTGGTCTTGGCATACATTACATTGTCATAGTTCATACCAAAGTGCTATGGTAAGCAGTCCAGAACAATGCATGCGAGACAACAAACCCACTTGGATCTTTTCAACTCAAGCATAAAAAAGGCATGGATATTCTCATTCATTTTTGATTTTTAATCATTTTTATAGCACATTTTCCATGTTAACGCATAAAGATGTCCAAGTTGCATATGTGCATCTATGTGAGGAACTAGCTACAAGGCATATAACAGATAGCAAAAGCATTCAGCCTACACATGCAGTTACCAAAAGCAATGGGTGATCATTTTTCAATTTTAAAGCGTAAAAACCATGCATATGACAGATATCAGACATATCAAATGACTGAAACAAAACATGATCATCGACAAGTAATCAAAAGCATGTACCAGCTAGAATAAGTAAAGTAGTTCATCATATAACAGAAGCAGGCTCAAAAGTGTGATATGTGAATATGTATATATGACACACACAAAAAGACTCAAGAAAAGAGTAAAGAAGAAAGAAAAGAACTAACGTCAAAATATCCTAAAAAGGATACACAACACACCAAATCCCCTCGTAACGCTCAAAAGTAGACTGATCTAGGGGTTTGTGAAATGTCAGCCAACTGATGATGGGTATCAACATGAACAAGGCAATGACACCTTTCTCATATTGATCCCGCAAAAAGTGAAAGCGCACATCAATGTGTTTGGTTTTTGAATGGAGACATGGTTTTTTCCCTACACCAATTGCACTGGTGCTGTCGCAAACATGGAACCCTGGTAGGAAAGAACTAACCCAAAATCCTCGTAATGTGGAAATCATCAAAACCAACTGGGAGCAGTAGCTAACATACTCAGCCTCAGTGGTCGAAAGAGCAACTCCAGATTGCTTTCGAGAAGACCCAGAGACAATAGAAGAACCAAGAAACTGGCAAGTACCGGAAGTCGACTTGCGATCCACCGGCACCCACCAAGTTAGCGTCCGAAAAGCCAGATAAATCAAGCGATGATGATGCTGATAAAAAAGACCAGATCAGGCGCTAAGTAAGATACCTGAAGAGGCGCTTGACAGCCTGTCGTGTGAGTACGCGCGAGGTGAAGACTGGAAACGCGCGCGCACAGTCCCTCGCGAACTGTATGTCTGGCCTCGTCGCCATCAAGTACAGCAGTGAACCGATCATCCCTCTAAACTCTCTCTCGTTGACCTTGACACCGATCTCGTCCTTGTCCAGGCCCCCAGATGTGCCCATTGGGGTCATCTGAGGCTTCAACTCTCCACCAAAGTCGAATTTCTTCAACATGTCCCGAGTGTACTACCCTGGTGGATGAAGGTGCCTTCCTTGGTCTTCTTGATCCGGAGCGCTAGAAAGTACTTGAGCTCACCCATGAGGCTCATCTAAACTCGCTGTGCATCTGCTCAGAAAACTTGGACACAAGATCGTTAGGAGTACCGCCAAGATAATATCGTCACGTATATCTGAGCAACATAAAAAAATCTGAGCATCTCTGAGCAGAAGAGGTGTATTATCCACAGAACCCATCACAAAGCCCTTCCCCAACAAAAATTGCTTAAACACGTCATACAAGCCTGGGGGCTGCTTTAACCCGTATAAAGCTTTTTGCAACTTAAAAACATGACGAGGAAACTTGGGGTTCTCAAAACCGGGGGGCTGCCTAACATAAACCTCCCCTCTATGTACCCCGTTCAGAAAAGCACTATTGCCATCCATTGAAAATGCTTAAAACCCTGCGAAGCGGCAAAAGCTAAGAGAATGCGAATGGACTCAAGACGGGCAACAGGGGCGAAAGTTTCTTCAAAATCAATACCTTTCTTCTGGCAGAAACCCTGGGCAACTAGTCGAGCTTTGTTGCGCACCACACACCCCATCTTCACCTTGCTTGTTTTGAACACCCACTTGGTGCCTATTGGGGTTGCATCCGTGTGGCAACTCAACTAGTGTCCAAACCCGATTGCGGACAAAATTCTCAAGCCTTCTTGCATGGCATTAATCTAGTTCGAGTCAGAAAGAGCATGAGAAATGTCTCTTGGCTCAAAAGATGCAACAAAAGCAGATTCAGCAAACACAGTGTTGGCGTAAAAGATTACGCTAACAGGTTTCTGAAGATTAGAAACTAACAAACGAAGTATTTGCGAGGTGAACTGTTCTAAAGTCTCCGAAAGGATAATAACTTAGAATAGTTCGAATGTGTGTATTGAATAACTTGTATTCGGTCCCTATTACAGGGTGAAACGGGGGTATTTATAGGCCCAAACATTAAGGAAAAGACCTATTTACCCCTCTATTACAACCGACATAGTGGAAACTATTCGGTACCCTTAATAGGGCTAAAATGGTAAAGACTAATCTGATGAAAAAGAAGATAAGTCTTCCATCTTAGCTGGCAGAAAAGATCCCAGAAAAGTCATGTTCGAAGACATACTCCGAACTAAGGTCCATCTTCATACTTCGGGCTTGACCCAAGGCATCTCCGAAGATGAATGTTGGAAACCTTCGAATCCATTATCTGCCTTTGTGCCGTTACCTGCAATAACCCTGAGGATGGAATATTTTCCCCCAACACACAGCAAGAGAGTCAACAGATGAACGCAAGTTCGTGTAGACACATCACCGATGATGAGCTGTGAGGGGTGATCACGCTGAATTGCTCGGGATCCCTGGTGATCTGAAGTCACCTCACCGGAGTCAGCAGCTGGCACCTCTGGACTCAACTGAGGGGGCTCGATCGAAGTGGAAGAAGTGATCAGAGGTCGGCCCTCATCCTCAGTCGAAGTCTCAGAAGGTGTGGGCTCTGTAGGAGGTGCAGAAGGCCAACCCTCATCAACAGCTGGAGTATCCTCATCATCCTCGAAGATGGACTCTCCGAGCTCACCATCACCAGAAAGCTCAAAAGAAGGAGTTAAAGAAGGCAAGGACTCATCAAAAGAAACTTCGCAAGTCTCGACAAGCTGCTGGGATTCGCGGTTCCAAACACGGAAACCTCGAGAATGCAATGCATAACCAAGAAAAACTCCATCCTAGCAACGAGACTCAAACTTGTCCAAATGCCCTCCCTTCTTGAGCACAAAGCACTTGCAGCCAAACGCTCGCAAGTGGCTCACCTTGGGGCTGTCTGCCAAACCACAACTCGTATGAAGTCTTACCAAGGTAAGCTCTAAGAAAAATGCGGTTGGCCAGATAGCAAGCCGTGTTCATGGCTTCAGCCCAAAAACGCCTAGGAGTCCTGTGCTCATCGAGCATCGTCCTGGCCATCTCGACTAGCGTGCGGTTCTTTCGTTCCACAACGCCATTCTGTGGGGGAGTGTAAGGAGAAGAAAACTGATGGTCAAGACCCTGATCACTACAGAAGCTGACGAACTGAGAGTTCTTGAACTCAGAGCCGTTGTCGGAGCGAATTGCTCGCATTCCGACCATTTTTCTCATTCTTCAGCTTCAAAATCAGGTCATGAACAAAATGAAAAGTTTCATCCTTAGACTCCAAAAAGAAAAACCCACGAGAATCGAGAAAAGTCGTCAACAATCACAAGTGCGTACCACTTCCCACCGACTAAGCGTACCCGAGCTAGACCGACAGTGTCCATGTGTAACAGCTCGCCTTGATACGAAGTCATCACCTGAGTCACAGGTGAGTGAGAAGCGGCAACCATTTTCCCCGTGACGACAGGGATGGCAAACTAGATCTTTCTCCATTTTAAGCTTGGGCAATCCTCGGATGAGGTCCATAGAGCTCAACCTGACTAGCAGATCAAAACTCAAATGACCTAACCTCCTATGCCACTTCCAGAGCTCAGAAGAAGATCCAGCAATCAAACAGCGAGAAGGGCCAAAAGAACTAGAGAAGTCATTTCGAAAAACTTTACCGAAAGGTAAGATCTGGCAAATCAAAGACCCTCTAGAATCAAACACAGAAGAATTGCCCTTCTTAAAACGCACCTCCAAACCATCCTCAAGAAGTTGCAAAACAGAGATCAAATTGAAGTTCAAGTTTCCAACCAAAGCAATGTTCTTCAATGAAAAATGGTCTGAAATGCGATTTGAGCCAATGCCACTTACTTTCCCTTGACCACTGTTCCCGAAGGTGATGTACTCTTTGGAGCTCGGGGGAGTGAGACTGGAGAACCATTTGCGATGTCCCGTCATGTGGCGAGAGCATCCTGAGTCCATGATCCAAACGTCCTCTAGTCCCCCGATCCTGCACAATCAGTGGCTATAATGGGAGCAAATGGTCCGACACTAGGTTTAGCAAAAGAGCTAACCAGTGTCGAGCCATCTGCTCAAAAGACGGAAAGCAGAAATCATCAGAAAGTTTGGACCAAAACGCGACTCAAAGCGTGGTCCTTGGTTCTGCCTAAGCCTCGGCTACGAGGTCCAGGACCGTAGCCCAAAACGGCCTGGAGCTCTGCCGGAATGAACACCACCATCTAGAGCACAGGCATGAAAGCCGTCTCCTCTTCCACCACCTACACGACACGGCTTGGCCTCCAGCCTCTCCCCGCGTCGAGGAACTCTCAGTCTACCACCCTACTGGTAGAACTGCTCCTGACCACCACGAGCACGCTCTGCTCTCTCAACCCGCTTCCTCTTGAAGCAAAACTCCGCAAGATGCCCGGTCTCTCTGACAATACTCACAATGTTAGGTGGGCTTCTTGAGATGTGGTTGAGGCTTAGGGTTCTTGGGCTTAGTGGTGATTGGTGTTGTCTTCTTGGGCTGAGAGGGTCCAGGAAGAGAGTCTAGAGGAGTGTGGAGGTGTTTGGGCTTTGGAACCCAGATAGGTTTCTTGGGTGGAACTTTGGGTTGTTCATGGATCACTCCATCCTTGGGCTGACAAGCCTGGGAAGACTCAGTGGAGTGAGTCTTAGGGTATCTCTGCTCAGGAGTCATTTTACACCACTTCACTGCCCGACTTATGGCACTCTCAAAGTCAGCCTTGGTGTAGGTGTAACGTACCCCAAACCCATCCTGCCTCTTGAACTGCTGGATCATCATGCCGAGCTGTGGCTCTCTGGCACTGATCCAACTCAGGATAGAACGGAGGTAAAAGTTCTCATTCTGAGAATCAGCTAGCTCCTCTCTCAAGGAAGCTAGTACCTCCACCTGAGACAAGCAAGTCTCACACTCGCTATCTACCTAGACAGACTTCTCGACTTTCATCTTAATCAACTCAAGTCTAAGAGACAGACAGTTCTCACAGACAGTGGGTGGAACTGACAATGTCTCAAGCTCTAGCCTAGTCTGCGCCAGCTCAGCTCTCACTCTCTCCAAATCACCCATATGCTCATCGCCCTTGGCTTTCAGCTCAGCTAAACTAGCAAGATGAGATGGGCAATCAACACAGGGTACGACGACAGTGGCTTGAGCATCTTTCAGCTCCAGCTGAGCACTTTCAAGCTCAGTGGCCAAGCGTCCCTCTCATCAACCCTTTCTGTGTACCTGGACTTCAGAGTCGACAGGTCACACAGAAGCACCTCACATTTTGGCACTCACTGCTATCACCTAAGCAAGGGGAAGAAGATAGACTCTCAATTCTGTCGTTGGCTATGGCAAGCTCACTCTCTAACTCATCTATCCTCTTCTTGGCCCCCCTAAGCAGTTTTTCCCGATATTTCAACTCCTGACGATTGCTCTCAAGTAAATCAATGATTTCGCGCTCATAGGATGATACCTTTTCGTTGTCGTCGTCGTCGGAGTCGTCGGAGGAGCTCTTTTCTTCCTTATCCCCAAGAGCCATTGAACAGAAGCTCTTGCGGGATCTTCGGCGCTGGTGTGATTGGCTCTCGATCTGTCCCCGAAGGCCATGAAGCAAAGGCCCACTGGATCGTCCTTGTCCTTCCCCTTCCTGATGATGATATCCTCATCGCTTGAGCTCGAACAGAGGAAGAAGACGTTGACCTCTTGGAGTAGCTCTTTCCATCTCAGCGAAGAAGGCCTTGTCGCGCTTTTTGTTCTCTTGCCGGTAGTCCTTCAGGGCCTTTCTGAAGAATCTGGTCTTTGGCTTGCCCTTGTTGAAGGAGGAGCTGTCGTGCTTGTCGGAGTCGTGGAAGCCACCACCGGTGCCCTTCTTGTGTCCATTGCGCTTGGGGCAGTCGGCGATGAAGTGTCCTGGATCACCACACTCAAAGCACCCGGTTTTGTGCCGTGTCTCTTGAACATTCTTTTGTCATAACACGACGCACCCGGTTGTTAAAAAGACACAAATCATCATCTCCCACGACTCAAGCTGGTCCTCAGTGATAGACATCAAAGAGAACCCAACACAACTCACAGAAGAGGGATCAAGAGAAGGTGTAGCAAGGGCCAGAGACTTTGATCCAGAGCCAGTGAGATTTGATCTCAACTGGGTATCAACCTCAGTGGCGTTCAGCTTGCTAAACAAATCAGAAATGGTCAAGGTATCATAAGAAGTGCTCTCAATGATAGAGGATACCTTGATCTCCCAGATCTTTGGGTCCAAGGTATGGAGAACCTTGAGCGCCTGTTCGTGATCTGAGACTAACTGAACACCCTCAGCTTTGTTGTCCCGAAGCTTGTTTATGATCGACACTGAAAACGACCAAACAACGCTTCAACAGATTCACCCGGCTTTTGTGTGAAGTTCTCATATTCACGCCGGTAGGTCTGATAGAGCCGAGCCTTGACCTGGGCTGTCCCGTCATGGTGTGCCTGGAGGGTAGCCCAGATCTCTCTCGTAGTGGAGAGATGGCTCACATGCTCAAATTCAGTGGGACCTAAACCAGAAAACAAGATGTTCACAGCTTTGCTATTGTTCACATGCTGGGCGATGATACCAGGAGAATCACGCTCAGCAACTGGCAATATTACAAACGTAGCGTGAACGCAAATGTCCCAGATGTCCGAGCTTTGGCTCATGAGATAGGCCTCGCATGCGAGTCTTCCAATAATTAAGCCATAAGCTTCCAAGGACGGGACCTTGCCAGGAGACGTCATGATCACTACTGGGGTTTAGAACCGGTTAAGGTATGGAAAAACCCTAACCAGGCTCTGATACACTTGTAGGACCGAAAGTAGCGACTAGAGGGGGGGTGAATGGGCACCTAAAAAATTCTGTCGAATCAATGGCCTGCTCCCAACACTCAACGCACCTCAAAAGACTTAGCAGCAAAACGTAAACAGATCGCCGAAGCCTAAAAGTATCTAGCCTAGAAACGACCGGTGTTCTAAACAAAGAAACACCAACATAGTGCTAATAGGCAGAATAATTAAAGCATTCAAATCATGGCAAATCAAGCTTCACAGAAATAAATCATCACAGAGATTTAATCATGAGTGCACATGAAACTAGGAGTCTTACCGTTCAAAGTTGTCTCCTGTTAGATAGTCGTCGAAGCCTGCGAACCGTACGAAGTCTGAGGTTGATGGAGTCTATTCGAAGTATGTAGTACCGAAGCTTATCAATTCGAAGTGTTGTCTTCGAAGTGAAGACCTCCGAATGCATTGTATACTTCAGAACTACCGAAGCATCTTCGAAATGCAAGCTTCGATTCGAAGTCCATAAGGACAGAAAAAGTGAAAACTCAGTCAAACCGAAACCTCCAGAAGACTAATTTGAAGCTACACTCCGTCAGAAAAGTGAGACATCAAGAAAAACAGGCTTCGCTGTAGGAAGGACA
This sequence comes from Zizania palustris, assembly GCA_019279435.1. NCBI lineage: Eukaryota > Viridiplantae > Streptophyta > Magnoliopsida > Poales > Poaceae > Zizania > Zizania palustris. The sequence continues at coordinate 40,799,313 of JAAALK010000285.1, read as the reverse complement.
GACTTGGCTGCAGGAATTCCGAAGCAAAAACTCCAGAGAAAAATGTGGGAAGCACCTTCGTCCAACAGACTTCGCAGCTTCAAAGATTAAACATACAGAGCTTAAAACACCAAACACTGGACATCGAAGTCCTGTCCACAACTTCGAAATACATGCATGTGTCAGACTTCGCTTAGTGACGGACTTTAAACATGAACGAAGAAACACACAGCCGAAGCATAAAAAATATCGAAGCTATCTAACTTGTCACGTGGGACCCACATGTATGTGACTGCAGTTTTCTTGATAGCACTGAGTACTCATCTGCTTCCTATACGTGGAGTAGACCAAATAGGCTGAAGCCTATGAAATGATGACATGCAGAAAGCAGTGTAGAAAAATAATGACCAAAGACTATAGACACAAATTCAGGGACCAGTCGCATGAAGAACAGTGCACGAGCGAAAAGCTATTCTGCAGCTCTACAGGATAGACCCTAGAGGCTAGCAAAAACAGATTTCAATGGAAATCGCATAACACAGACATAGAATAAAAAAACTTGAAAAGACCTTGCAAGCTGCACGGTATCAGCTATCAATCAGAACAGAGTATAGCTAGCTTAGCGTAGGGAATCATGTAAGCACAGTAGCAGCTGACCCCACTGCAATCTGCAGGCTATTATCTAGCTTCAATAAAAAATGCAAGCTGGCTGTTCTATCTATTCATTAATAAAACAGCAACCAGTGAAAGCGTGCACGAGAGAGAAGGAACTCGTATATTGTGTTGAAATCTCAGAAACAATAAATGAACTCATAGTGAAAAACAAAACAAGCATGCATTTGCGGAGATTTTAACACCGATAAACATACCAGGCACGCAAAGCAAGGTAATCAGTGAATAAATTTATGGTGTGACGACTGTAGAACTGCATCTGTGTATTCCCGCTAAGCCAAGGACACAAATCCTGTTGAGCTCGAGAAGAACAGGAGAGAAAAACAATGGCGGCGGCTCTTACAGTGAACACGAAATGAACAGGAACAAAAGATGGGTAAAGTAAACTCTGATGTTTTGATTAAAGTGAGTTAAACCTAACCCTAGGGATTGGGGCCTATTTATAGGCAGCCCAATAAATGCGGAAAATGCAGAAATACCCCTAGGGTTTTACAGACGCTGAAATAAATGGAAAAGACCAAACTACCCTTAGGATATTTTTACAGACTCGACTGACTGACTGTGGGCCTAAGGACAAAATAGTAAACTCCTATTTACAGATGACTTATCCGGAAGCTAAGCTTTCGTAGCGACTACGGCTTCTCTTTTGGACAGTCTGATGCGAGATCAGCGGTCGTCAGTTTTGCACCGAAACTGACAAAGCCTCCACCGACTTTGCACCAGGTACCCGGATTGGGCCGGCCTGATTTCGCAGCTCTCTCACCCAGCAATCACTCATTGCCCGTGTACCTGAGTCAATCCCAGTCAACAACCCAGTGGATCCTCTGCTGCTCCTAGCCCATGTACTCGGATTGGCCAGCCCGACTTCGCGACCCCCTCTGCCTGACAGTCACTCGCTGCCCGTGTACCTGAGTCACACACGGCCCAGACGCAGCAGGTCTTCTCTCTCTTTTCAGTCCTCTTGACTATCGTTGACAATGTCTCATCACATCTGGAGCCATGAGGCCCACGGTATTCAGCTTGGCTCCTCAACTTGTGGCCAAGTTTACTGATTCTATGAGTAGTGAATTCGAGATGTCAATGATGGGTGAGCTGACCTTCTTCCTTGGTCTGCAAATCAAGTAAAGCAAACAAGGTATGTTCATGCATCAAACGAAGTACACCAAGGACCCGCTGAAGCGTTTTTGACATGAGCGATTCAAAGCCACTTGCCACTCCGATGGCTACCTCAGTAGCGGTTGATCTAGATGAAGATGGAGAAGAGGTGGATTAAAGGAGTTTCGAAGCATGATCAGCTCCCTCCTCTACTTGATGGCTACGAGGCTAGACATACTGTACACTTCGCAGTATGTCTGTGCGCTCATTTTCAGGCTTCTCCAAGACCTTCACATCGTCAAGCAGTAAAACCCATACTAAGGTACCTAAAACACACTATTCAATTGGCATTTGGTATTCTGCATCATCATCTTTATGCCTTCGAGGTTTTTCCGATGTTGATTTTGCTAGATGTAGAATTGATAGGAAATGTACCTCTCGTACTTGTCATTTTCTAGGTTCCTCTATTGTTTGTTGGTCTGCTCACAAACAGTTTAGCGTTGCGCAGTCTACAGCCAAGGCTGAGTATGTAGCTGCTGCTAGCTATTGCTCACAGATTTTATAGATGGTCTCTACTTTGTGGGATTTTGGGTTGTATTTTAAGGGTGTTCCACTTTTCTGTGATAACACTAGTGTCATTAACTTAGCCAACAACCCAGTTCAACATTCTAGAACTAACACATTGATGTGCGTTATCACTTTTTGAGTGACCACAATGAGAAGGGTGATATTGAATTGAGATATGTTTATACCCAGAACCATCTTGCAGACATTTGTACCAAGCCTCTTGATGCTTCTCGATTTGCATTTTTGAGAGGAGAGCTTGGTGTTTGTCATCCCTATTGTATATCGTGAGAGGGAGTTGTGTGTCATTGCATAATCTTCTGTTATATGATTAACTGCTTTTACTTGTACTTGCATGGATATGCCTTTGAATTATAGTCTTTAATCATGATGATTTTGCTCTGTTGAATATGTGTAATATCTGTCATGAGCATGGCTTTTATATCTGAAAATTAAAACATGGTCACTACTTGGTCTGGTAACAAGCATGAGTATGCTAATTGCTTTTGCTATCTTTTACATGCCTGATAACTAAGTCTTTTACAGTTGGATGCAAACATGCAACTTGAACATTTAAATGCTTTACATGCAAATCTTGTGCTGAAAATTGATAAAAAATCATGAAATGGTTATTCCCCCAATAGTAGCCCCTCGCACATAGCCCTTTGGAGCGAAGGGGTGCGTGCGCCTCAGGACAAATTACTTGGAGTAAAAAGTAGCTTCAGAGAAGGCAGGCATTCGAAGCTCAAGCGAAGGCTGGCTTCGAAATGCGCAGGCAATTAATGCCTAACCAGGTGATGGAACAACTTCGATGAGCCCGAACGTCTCTGCAACGGTAAGAAAAATGACCGTTGCAGCGTTGGGGGGGGGCGCGATGGTTCGCTTCAACTTCACCATGGGCCCACTTGTCATAGACCGCGGAGGCCAGGGTAGCTGGTGAAAAAGGCTTCGACGCGGGAACCGTGGATGTTTTTACCGCCTATAAAAAGGGGTTTACCACACCATGGCTCTGCCATGCTCTCATTTTCTTCCTACTTCAACCCTTTGCATCCTTTGCTCTCTTTCTCCACCTTCAGCTTCGCGTGTAGCCAGCTTCGCAGCTTCGTAGCGCCCTTCACAACGAAGCCTTGCAAGATGCTGAAGAAGGCTACGACGAAGAAGGCCTTGGCTCTAGGCATGAGTTCAAGCTCCGTCAAGGTGCAAGCGGCGACGGCAGCGAAGCCTGCAGCGAGGAGCATATGGCCAAGGGACCTTCGGTCGCCGTCGGACAAGTTCGAGCAGACGCTGGAGATGAGGGCTTTAGCTTTGATGGAGGAGTCTATTCGTAGAGTCTGCGAGGGGAAGATTTCCGAGGGAATCCAGCTCTGGGTGCTTAAGGAGTAGGAGACCACCCCGAGGCCTCGGGCTGACGAGGTCATTCTTTTTGAAGCATTCTTCGAGGCCGAGATTGGATTGCCAGCAGTGGACATGATGAGCGAAGTATTGAAGGAATACAACTTCGGCTTCCTCACCTATCTCCGAACGCCAGGGCAAGGCTAGCGATCTTGAATGGGCCATGAGGGCCAAAGGCTGCGAGGGGCGTGCAGACGTCTTCATCGCCCTCCATGATGTGAGCTGCCAACCGAAGCGGAGGGAGGGAGCCGACCGCGTGGAGAGGGCCTTGGCCTTTGGGAGCGCCAACTTCCAGCTTCGAAAGGAGTTTCAAGATGACTTCCTAGCGAAGGTTGTGAACAACATGTGGTACTCGAAGTGGGACCAGGAGTGGTTCTATGCTTCGGTGGGCGCGGACTCCCCCCTTCGGAGTACCAATGCACTCATCTCCTACCGACGCGAAGGCTTGGTGAAAATGAGCTCTGACGCCCTTCGGTCGAGAATGAGCATGAGGGACTTAGCGGAAGAGTTCATCACCCTTCGGCTCAGCCCTCTCGTGCTCTCTTTGCCGGAGAACCTCTTCCAACCTTCGGGATCGGAGGGACCAAGCGAGTTTCGGTGGAGCAACTTGGTAAGTCTTCGATTTTCATTATCTTCATACTTCGCATAATTACTTGTGCTACTTTAAATTTTGATGAAGCTGCTCATGACGTATGGCCTCTAGAGGAGGCAATCATAACCGTGGAGTGTGTTGTTGGGGCTCCGATGCATGAGGAGCAAGCTCAAAGGCTTGCTCTGGTGGGGTCTTGGGAGCGCTGAAACCGAGTTTGGACCTTGCTCAGCGCCGAGGGGGTCCAAGCGCTTCCAGACTTCACCAGCTCAACACCGTCGGTGAGCGGCTCAACGAGGAACCTGAAGCCTCGAGGGTTCACTCAGAGCTCCCAGCGAATGAAGCCCCTGCCGTGGCGGAGCAAGCGGCCGTGAACCTTGGCATTGAGGTGAAGCCAGCAGATGCTCCGGTGGCGACCACCGAAGCGGTGGCACCGGAGGCTGCAATGGCGATCGAAGTGGTAGCGGCGGAGGCTGCAACGACAACTCCTTCGAGCGTGGGGCTAGGGCTCAGATCACGCAGCGAAAGGATTGGGGATCACACATCGCTCCTACCTCCTTCGAGGACATTTTCTCAGACGAAGGTAAACACTTGATCACCCTTCTCTTTACAATCATGTATTTTGACTTGTACTTTTCTGCAGATGTTAATGGCGCCGTGAGGCCTATCGTGTCGAGGCCCGCGGGGACCTCTAGCAACAGCGGGAGCAGCCAGTAGCGGACAACAGTAGCAGCTCAGAGTCTGGGAGCTCCTCGTCCGAAGAAGACGAGGGGGACAACCGCAGATAAGGGGTCCCTTGAGATCAAACCGAAGAGTTTGTTGAAGTAGTGGACCGGAACCCGGCCCCGTTGGAGCCTGCACTGGAGGAGCATGTGACAGAGATGGTCCGGCCTTTGCTTCCAAGGGGACCCGTAACGAAGGCAGCCATCAACGCATTCCATGATGGCTGTGTTGCTGCTGGGCAAGGGTACTGGGTGGCACAACTTAGCCGCTCGAGCACCTTCTACCTCTTCGCAAATGCCTACAAAGCTATCATCTAGGTGAGCAAATCTACACACGATCTTCGAGTCACACTTGCTTTTTTACCCAACACTTAGGATTTTCTTGAATCTTTTTAGGCCTTCACGCTGAATGCTGCAGCAGAAGCATCCGCAGACCATCGGATGACCCTCTTGGCAGAGGAGAGGGACACCCTTCGACGCCAGGCTTCAGAGGAGACCGAAAGGTGAAGGAAGGCTGAAGCGGCGGCAGAGGCAGCGAGGTCCGAGGTAGTCAAGGCGAGGGAAGCCTTGGCCTCGGAGACAGAAAAACTTCGAGAGGCACTTCGGGCTTCGGAGTAGACCAGGGCGAAGCTAGCGTGGAGTGTTCTAATCTTCATGCAGCCAACCACTACCTAGAAAACATTGTGGTCCGAGGGGTCGACGAGGACACCTCGAACTTGACCACAGTACTCGAGCAATTGGGGACGGAGTGCTAGGCCCTTGACTTCAACCTTAGGACCCAATCAGGGACTACCTTGAGTTTCTACAGACGGCTGCTGCGACGACGGAGACGTTGATGAAGGGCTTCGCTCTGATGGCTGGGCGAGTGGCGGGCTATGGAGTGCTGCAAATTCTCCACAACGCGGGGTGCAACCACCTCAAAGTGGCAACCTTGGTCACGCCGGTGGCCTTCAGAGGCCAACACTTGGTTTCACCACCCCCGAATGTCCGTGGAGCATGGTGCCAGATTCAAGAGCCTTGGAAGGCCCAAGGGTACGAAGCAGTCCTCACCTCCAATGGATCTTACGCCTTCGCCGAGCCAAGGCACAAGCCTCGTCAGCTCAGCCTTCGACGTTGAAGCCTCCGCTCCCGAAGGTGTAGACCTCCTTAGGCTTTTTGTAATTTGTAGTTGTAGGTTTGTAAATAGTTTATCAATTTATTAATAGAAATGCGGGGTACTTTATACCTACCCAGGCTTAGCCTTCAGATGTTGAGTTCGAAGTACTTGAGGACTCTGAGAAGCTTCGCCAGCTTTGGGTGGTAGTTGAAGTATCTAGGTCCGAAGGCCCCCCTCGGTTCAAGCTTTTAGGGATCCCAGGGGCGAAGCCATTCCCAAAGTAGCCCAAGAGCTATTGGATACCGTGAAGATGGAGCCTCTTCGGATATCCTCCTCCTCGCCATACTTAAGCTGTTTGATGTAGGCTTAAGCGGCGAGGGGACGCAACCTTCGGGTATGGCCTTAACAGGCAACGAAGCTCTAGACTTCTCTGCCTTCGATGGGGCACCGCCTTCATCTCATACTTGGACCAACGTGCAAGACAAAAGACAAGGTCTACAGGCTTCGGAGCATGGACAGTCCGGCTGCGGGAGATCGGGCTCCGACGGGGCTTCGTCCAGCTGAGGGGGCTCTGCCTGAAAGAAGAGCAAGCGAGGGTCGAATATGTCGGGGCCTCGAGCTCACTTTTTCTTAAGCTTAGACACAAATTACTTGTAATTTTGTTTTCGAAGTGTATTGTAACATACTTCGTTATTATCATTCGATGAATGAGATTTATTATATTGACTTACTCCGTCTACATGCTTCGCATGAGTTGAGTGATATGAACGTATATCTTGTCATGCTCGTACTACGCATTTCATTCGCACACTTCGCATACATACATCGTTATCCCCTTCCGCGTGGCGGCTAGGGACTTAGTCTTTGCTATTGCGAACAATTAGAATGCGAAGGGGTGTGCCTTTTGGCGGCTTCGGACTCCTATATCGCATTGATCGAAGGCCTCTTTTAGGCTTCAAATGCATTAATTTGAAGCGAAGCAAGGCTTCGACGTAGTCACATTAAGCGAAGCATGGCTTCGGCATGCTGGCTTTGGATAATATTCCCGAGCAAGGCTCCGAAGCGCACTTAGATTTTAGGCGAAGTATGACTTCGATATGCTTAAATCTTAGATTAGATTTGACACACGAAGCAAGGCTATAGAGCATGTTTAGATAGCGAAGCAAGGCTTCTGAGCTTGATTCTGTAATGAGAATAGAATGGGTGGTGTGGATTCACCGAACCTGTGATAATGCGAGCCACCTTCGGCTGCGAGCCACCTTTGGCTCCGAGCCACCTTCGACTCTATGTCACCTTCAACCCTAGGATGCTTCGGGTACGGAACCGGAATCCCTGGACGCATCGGGCCGGTGGCCCGGAGTCCTTGATGTTACTACTACGGGCCTGGATGCACTGTGTAGCCTTCGGAGGAGCGCTCTCGTTTAAAATAGATCGAAGTAGTGCTTTGGTCTTTATCAATACCAAGCGGTAACCTCGATCCTTAAAATAATGAGGCCTTGACTTCTGATCTTGATAAGCTTCTTGTTTTTTAACAAAGAGAAGCAAGGCTTCGACAATCAATGGAATGAAGGGAGGCTTCGGGTTTAAATAAAGTGAAGCTAGTGCTTCGGATTTAATAAAATGGAGCAGGACTCGAGGGTTTAATAGAACGAAGCTAAGTTCGGCTTCTTAGTAGAACGAAGCAAGGCTTCGAGCTATGCACATACCTCGGAAGACTTGAGTTGATCCGGAAATCGAGTGGCTTCGCGCGATTGAAAAGTTTGCCTCGTAGCTCCTTGGGCTTTGGAGACCTTCGACGCACGTCTGGAGCCCCTTGCCGAAGGGTGCACTCCAAGGCGCGAGGAGTGTGGAAGGCGAGAAAGGCCTTTGAGCTGCACTCGAAGCCCCTTGCCGAAGGGTGCGCGGAGTCACGATACTTTGAAGCTCTCTCCTCAAGCGTACTTCGAGATACAAGCAATGGTAGAGAACTTAGCTTTTAGTACTAAGTTCCCCATGGATGGCACCAACTGTTGTAGCAATTGCATTAGCTACAACATGTTTTTGTGTGTATATGGTGTATAAAGTGACCTCGAAGGGTTCTCACAGAGGGAGATATGATTTATACTTGTTCAGGCCTCCCCAAAGGAATAATAGCCCTACGTCCAGTCTACAGTGGATTTGACATAGTTTTTGCCTCCACGGAATCTGTCCATTAGAAGGGCATGGCCCTGCTTTTATAGGCACGCAGGCCAATGGAAAAGACCTAAATGTCCTCTACAGGCCATAAGCCTTATAGGGGCAAAAAGGGAAAAAAACTAGACTACTATACATGCAGCTTTTTAGCTTTACATACATGGCAGATAAACATCACTTTTGATCAGCTAAACGACATACTAGGGGGGGGACCCCGGTATGGTTTTACACTGTAGCGGAGTTGAGATATTTCTTTTGGTTCAGAGACAATTGTGAAGGCTTCGAAGGGCACTCCAAAGTGTGCTCCGAAGAGCACTCCTAAGTGGACTCCGAAGAGCACTCCGAAGGCTTGGTTTCGAAAGGGACCGGAGGCGTCCCGGAGGCTTAGCTCTGAAAGGGACCGGAGGGGGACTGAAGACTTGACCTCCGGAGAGCTCCGAAGGGAGCCCGAAGGTTTGACTCCGGAGAGCTCTG